>JAODOY010061327.1:0-17267 GCA_025399855.1 Forbesichthys papilliferus
GAGCCAGCTTCTGCTGCCCGGGTCTGGTCCGTCGAGGCCCCTGACTTTCACTGCCACCCATGTGGCAGCGCACCCGAAGAGCGTTTTAGCAATATGGAATAGAATGCTAGGTGGTGTAAGAGTTATTTTAGTTTCTTATTCAAGTAAATTGAGTGCAGGGCAGACAAAAACTTTTATTTTTAAGTGGGAGTCAGTGTCCCTGTCATATTGCAGACTGACCTTTTAAATCTAAACTCTTAGCAAAGCTTTGCAGGAATGATTAAATATTGATACCCATGGACATGACGGCACTTGAACCACTCTCGCAACATAATCATCTACTAATCCAAGATGTTAATTTTTCCTTTTAATAAACTCTGGCCTGCTGACGCAATTGTGTTACTTCATTAAGCTATTTATCGGGCTAGCTTTTTCCCATTGAGTGTGCAGCTTCTTCGTGGCTTTCACCCTGCCCCCTATGCAGTGCTTATCCCAATAGACATGTCAATTCAACAGGCTTTCACCTACCATCATGCAAATTGACATCAGGAGAAAGCGTAAAAGCTGGCTGTAGAACATTAGAATACACCAGAATTACCGGTCCTTGTTTGCGGGGTGGATTCGTCGTTACTCCCCTAGTTTCAGCCACATATGTTCTTTAGCACTACGCTACTCTCATTGGAACAGAGTTGAACTACAATGGAAAGGAGTGTTCTATTATTTAACGTTTACAGAAAGATTTGGACACTGCATGGATATCGACCCACCTGTAGTGGACCTGCATGATATCCATCAGCGGCAAATTGTTTCTACATTAGGCATAGGCCTACTGTAAACTATTTTTTATATTACTATAGGGCTATATTAGAGAGAATATAACTGCGGTTTTTGTCATCTATCGAATCTGACAGCTATTAATTAGTATCAAAAAATATATTAATTATTATCAAATTATATAAAAATGTATATTTTGAATAAAATAATTCGAATTTTTTTTTTTTTGCTGCAATAAGTCCGAATCACATATCATTTAATGCGTAATAATGCGTAGGTTAAAATGCAGTAATTTATTTTAGTGGTATTGTAAAAGATACGTTATTTATAAAAATGTGAATTAAAAACTTTTTTTTTTTTTTGTTTTGCGTTAATATGGTCGACTTGCATATAATTTTATGCAAAATAGTGCGGCGGTTAAAATGGTGTAATTTATTTTATTGGTATCGTTAAAGATAAAAAGTTATTCATGATCGCGGTCGGTCGCAGCTTTGACATGCCAAAAGATGGGTTCGGAGTCTACACCCGCAAGAAAAACCGTCTGGGATGACAGGGCATAACTGTTTCACTCTGTCAGATTACAGCAAAATATGTTAAACTTTCGTGGAGGAAGTATTACTTTATACAGTACAAAAAAACCAAACAAATACCTCACATCACTCGATATGTTTAACTGTGTGTCAAGATTGCTCAATTTCTTTCACAGTAAAACAACATACGCAGAATGGATCACTGCTGAAAATCTTCACCCCTGTAGCTCAAGCACAACCACATACACGGTGGACAGTTGTTAATGTAAAAACACGTTGATTATACGAGCGGGGACAACTATAGTGAGCAGCGAAACCATACGCAGCCACCCACACTGGAGATTGTATGGATGTAATTCTGCAAATGTGCTCGAAATAACGCGACCCGATTTTACCCGGCTGTACAAATGTCTGTGAAATTCAGAGGTTTTACACATAAAAACGCCTGCGCAACAATATGAATCCATACGGGGTTACATTGTTTTCAGCGCGAATGGCCTGACTCCTACTAAATGTTTTTTTATTCCCGCAATATAAATGAAGTGTTAGGTTAAAATTTGCATGTGCTGTGCTATGGCTAACAGTCTTGCTGTATGTGTGTTATGCTAGCTATATATATTGCTACGGACAGCGGCCACCAGACTCCAGTGGCAACCTGTGAAGCTCTGATGAACTCCATACCCAAGAGAGTTAAGGCAGTGCTTGAAAATGATGGTGGCCACACAAAATATTGACACTTTAAGCTCAGTTTGGACATTTTCACTTAGGGGTGTACTCACTTTTGTTGCCAGCGGTTTAGACATTAATGACTGTGTGTTGTGTTATTTTGAGGGGACAGCAAATGTAATCTGTTCTACAAGCTGTACAATCACTACTTGACATTGCAGAAAAGTGTCATTTCTTCATTGTTGTCACATGAAAATATATGCTCACATATTTGAAAATATATGGTCACATATTTGAAAATATGTGAGGGGTGTACTCACTTTTGTGAGATACTGTATATACTCTCTTATATTGATGCGGTCTTTAATTAGTTTACGAGTGTGGTCAGTCACAATAGGGACTAGGATAGCAAACAATCTGAAAACATCCAAAACCCTTGCATTATTCCATACCCTATAAGAATAGCCCACATCACGGTGAAAACGATTAGCACCTTAAGCGTGCTTCACAGCTAGGCTATTTCAAAAATTCCAATAAAATGTAAATACTTTCATGGGCAATGGAAACGCTACTTTGTGGATACTTTGCATGCTGTTGACGGTTATGTACTGTATAGCGATGCTAAAGTTAGATAACCAGCTGTTAGCTATCAAGTTTTACTGTACACTATAATAAAAGTAACACGGTTGGTAGTTTAATTTCTTGCAGTCCATGTCCTGCAATAAACACATTTTCGGTCAATAGACTCTTATGGACGCTTTGGGTTTAGCAGTTTGGCTAGTGGGAGAGATGCGTACATGGCCTAGCATACGGGGGAATTGATTCAGCCGATGCTGTGAGTTTCTATCTTCGATCTTCTATCTTATTGCAGTGTTTCTATATTCAGAAAATATTCATTGCGGATTGGAGGCCAAATAAAATGTAAAATTTTGTAAAGCTTCTCTGGTTTTGAGCAGTTCAATTTCATATTATAAGATCAATAGCCATGTTTCCATACGGTAAAAAATACTATTATTTGTGGTGTATTGAACCACCAACCCCAGAACTCCCAGCGCAAAGCTTAACTGACTGAGCTAATTCGTCAGTATTGGTATACTGCCATGTTAGAAACGTAATATAAAGAGGCAGCATTTATTTACACGAGTTGCATGATGGACAACTTGCAGTATACAGTAACTTGTAACGGTTAGAGTAGTTATTAAAAGATAACCGGTCTTCTGTTTATTGACAAACATAAATATGACAGTCTATATATTCCTTCACACATAAAATAAATAAAATAGGCACGACTCAAACATCACCTTGGCAGACTGTGCACGGCAGCGTGCACAGCAGAATATTAAAAGAAAAACCACGGCAACCGTAAACAATGTGTCGCAAAGAGTCTCATGAAACCCCACAAATCAGATCGTTACAATTTTACTATACTTACAGGCTATAATATAACTTGCTTGTCTGCTATGGGAAAAATACTATTATGCGTGGAGCTTTGAACCACCAACCTCAGAACCCATAGCGCAAATCTTCAACAACTGAGCGAATTCGTCAGTATTGGTAGACTACTATGTTAAAAACGTAATATAGACATACTAAACGAAACAAAAAAATAAGTATTTTCAGGAAGAATAAAACTAAACTAGCAAACCCGGTTAAAAAATGAATTAATACAAAATCTGAATGTAAATTATACATAAAAGTTACTATGTTATGATCCACTGTATGGCTCTCACAGATCCTATAGAGCGAGAGACGTACAGTCCGTCTGCATCCCACATAGTTACAATAATTAGAACTCTGGCGCCTCTACTGGCCTTCTCAAGTACTCGCAACGGGTAACAACGTCAAAGGCACCACTTTAGATGTCAGACATCTGTATATAGGTCTATATAGGATGGTGATTAAAATGTGAGTGCACCCACCACAACCATACGCAAATTCAACACAGCTTTCTTACCATGTCAGGATAGGGACTCCCATATATCAACCAACTGTTTAACTAAACATATTTTTAATTTATTTACAACGCTTAACATTTCACCATCAATTACTATCTGTCAAATCCATTTTTGACATTGCAATGTGCATGACTGTCAGTGCTGCAAAGAAAAATATGTACCATCTTCAGTGCAAATGTTTTCACAATAGCAAATGTTTTCACATAATTTTTTTTACTTTATTGTTCCAAAATTATATACTCTGTGTGTGTGTGTGTGTGTGTGTAAACAAAAGATAATGAGGGCGTGGCACTACCATACTATAATTTGATTATAGGTTTAGTTTATACATGGAGGGTGACAGACTCGTACAGTAAAGCAAGGGAAGGTGTTGGTGGTCCTTCTCCATGTAAGTTGAGCATCAAACACTGCATTGTGGTGAATGTCTTTATTAGTGGTGGGAATGTCTTTATGTAAAGAATAACAGCATATATCTATAATGCTAATGTTTAGATAAAAAATACAGAAGTGAATGAATACGCATAGACAAAAAGTAGCCTTGTCAATCCTCGAGACCCATATTACATTTAGCTACAAGAAATGCTGAGCAATGTCTGGCATTGCATGCACCAAAAGTTCTATGGTTAGGTCGTTTTGTCTCCAGACACATTTTGCTACAAAAAGTTCCTGTAGGAGAGGTTTGAGGCTTGCCTACGTGTAGCTGCACTGGACCATAACTGCAATATCAAGAGAGAGCAAAAACGGAGGTGGGTCAGAAACAATACAAACACTAGTATTCAAAATGTGCTCAACAGTTTGTTACACCAAGAAAGGTGAACAAAGGCTATATCTTGAGAAAGGCCATTGGCGCTCATTTATGAAAAGTGCATACAACAGAAATCTATGTGTACTTCCATTTCCATGCAATGATCAAATCTCACGATCAAGTCTCAACTCGTGTATGCAAGTTTTTGAGTCATAAGTTGCGGTGCAGCATAGAGGAGGTGGCAGATAATTATCTCTGAGTTGTTTTAGACTATAAAGGCTGATTCTGACAGGCGTAGACTATATGCATTCATATGTAGCATAATGGCAATATTTTATATTTTCGTAAAAACCATTCTAGTCACGCATATTTAGGGAGTGGTATTTAAATTACTACTACGATTGATAAAATAGGGCCATTGTGTCTGGTGTGATCCACACGTGCAAGGCTGTGTCCATCCATGCAGCACTGCAACAGCTAAAGAGACAATCACCCTGGCCCGGGACAAAGTTGTGGCATAGCTTCTCCTGTAGTTCTCAGATCTCTCAGTGGAAGGACATCAGCAGAGCAGATTTGCAACATTACTGCCCTAAGAAACTCACTGAAAAATAACAGATAAAACATAATTTAAAATTATTGTTATTTGTACTATGTTGTGGAATTTAGAATAACAATTAAATTAATTTGTGTAAAACAAAATATGTTATATTTTGCCAACAAACACTTCAGTATCATACTTGTAAACAAGCATTAGCCTCATTGACGACTGGTTCAAACTAAATATTACGTTCAGCTTTATTAGCCTCTGTACGGTAAAGTACTACGTTACCCCACTATCTTGACACCGGTACTGTAGCTTCTAAACAAATAAAATAGTTTTATCAGCCAGGATTTTACCTGCCATTTAAATTGGTAACTTAACGAAATAAGACTTATTACTTATTACTTATTACTTACTTATAATATTTACTTTAATATTATATTTGCCAAGGTATTAATAATATAAAATAATAATTTAATATTATATTTGCCCCGTTTTACATGCTAAGTAGCTAGGCTATTTTTGGCTAAGGTTACAATACCTGCTGCTGTTGATAGGCTGCTCCAGTCTCCACAAGGACTTCACAAAGTGAAAAGCACCATTGGCACCTCCAAAAAAATTCGTCCCTCTCATAGATGAAAATCAAATAATTGCGGACTAGGGTAATGAAGGAGTGATCCACAAGAAAGGCATCCACATAAGTGGGAAGAACGACTCGCTTGCAGTCGGCATTTCGATCAAGTAACCACACGAGCCAGTTGTTCCCCGGTCTCCCCACATGTCAGGAACGACGGCTGCTCCCTTTTAATAAACTAAATGTACTCTCTAATCCTCCTGGACATTTTACACCATTGGGATTGTGGTAATCTCCTCAAAAGGAAGATATTAGATAAGGAATATTAGATAACATAAGAAGGACCCTGCAAATAGTAAACTCGATACAAATTAATGAGACTAAGGCTATATTGCAGAGTCTTGATGTTGAAAAGGCTTTAAAATTTGACATTTCTATATTTAACATTAGAACGCTTTGGATTTAACAAAGAAGCCATTAAATGCATAAATACAATCTACCAGAATCCTATAGCTAGAATAAAAAACAATGGTAGTCTAAGAAAAAGCATAAAGTTACAGAGGGGAACACGCCAAGGATGTTGCCTGTCCCTTCTCCTCTTTGCCTTATACATTGAACCTCTGATGCAGGCTATAAGACAGTGAGGAAATAAAGGGAATACATGTTAAAGAACAAAAACATGTAATAAGTCTCTTTGCAGACAACGTAATAATATACTTAGAAAGACCTGATACAAGCCTACAAACAAACAAGTGCAATCCCTTTTGGGTGACATTACATTGATAAAAACACTTAAAAGGTCAAATAGATCCAATAACCTCCCACACACATGTGATTTGTTCCAATTAGTGGCATCACCAACTAGGATTTTTACAAACAAGTGTGGTATTAAAACATCATCTTGTATTGATCAAATTTTTACAAACATGCCTGGGAAATGCTCTAAATCTGTATCAGTAACAATGGGTTGCAGTGATCATATTTTGGTTGCAATCATAAGAAAAACCACAAAATCAAAACCTGGCCGTTAAATACAGAAGGTCCTACAGACGCTTTAATCGGGAGATGTTTGAAAAAGATATTGAGAATGTACAGTGGTCAAAACTATTTGAAGAAGATCCAGAGAAAGCACTGGGTTTGTTGGAGATTTTTTATGGATATTGCAGACAAACACGCTCCATTGCGAAAGTGGACTGCTAGGTCAAATGGTGCAGAGTGGATTGACGAGGAGTTAAGAATTTTGATGACAAAGCATAATGATGCAAAAAAAGTTACTGATAAAATTGGAACTCTGACAGAAAATATTATTGCAAATTAAGAAAAGCTGTTACCAAACTAAACAAATGTAAAAAAAAAAGGGAATATTATAGGCGCAAAATTATTGATGCTAAGAAAGATGGAAAAAAGCTGTGGATAATATAATGGAGAGAAAATCAAAAATGCATGCCTTTTTCGTTGAATCCAGAAGGTGCATTCGTCACTAAAGCATGGGAGATTGCCAATTATTTTAATAATTATTTTATAGGCAAAGTGGACACACTCAGAAATTCCATGAATGTATATGACTCTGAGTTTTTAGCTATAATAAGAGACAGTATCATGAAAGAAAAATATTGTATTTTGATTTCCAACAGGTAGAAAACGTACATGTTGAAGAGATTTTGCAATCTCTTTCAGATGACATCTCCAGGTATAGATAATCTAGATGGTAAATTAATTAGAATTACTGCCAAACATATATCTAAATCAGTATGTCACATTTTTTAAGTTTTTGGAACATGGTGTATGCCTAGAGATTTTAAAAGAAGCAAAAGTAATTCCACTGCCGAAGGACAACAAACCCACCTTTAATAGTCCTAACAGTCATCCATTAGTCTTTTCCCAGTATTAAGTAAATTATAGGAAGAAAAAAAAATATATATACACAAATTCAAGATTATTTCACAAAACATTGTTTAATGACGAGTGACCAGCATGCATATAGAGAAGGGCATTCTGCAAGCGCAGCATTAGCGCATATGACTAAAGAGCATTGATGAAAGGAGGCTAGTGGGGGTGGTGATGTTGGATTTCAGTGCTGCTTTCGATGTTATCGATCACTGTATGTTCTTGGCAAAATTCAATGCTATGCTTTTCATAGCACTGCTTTGTCCTGGATAGGGAGCTACTTGTCCAGGAGAAGGCAGAGAGTTTGTATAAATGGCAGCTTATCTGATAGCTAGCTACAGTGTGGAGTTCCTCAGGGAAGTTGCCTAGGACCTCTTTTATTTTCCATATTTACAAATGATCTACCATCTATATTACATAAAGCAAGAATGGCTATGTATGCAGACAATTCCAAAATGTATAGGTTAGAATTAACATCTAATGAACTAAAAGACAAACTGAGCATGGAATTAAGAAATGTGGACAAATAGGCAAAAAGGAATAAACTAATTCTTAATATTTCTAAAACTAAATGTATGGTGTTTGGTTCATGACATATGTTGGTCAGTAATCCCCAATTAAAAGTATCACTTGGAGGGAAGCCAGTAGAACAGGTAAAAAAAACTAAACTGCTCGGCATTACATTGAATGATAGACTTACGTGGACAGAACATATTGACAACATTGTTATTAAAATGGGTAGAAGTATTGCTGTAACCAGGAAATGTTTAAGATATGTTAAACAAAACACTGAATCAAGTAATCCAGGCTCTAGTTTTGTCACACCTTGAGTACTGTACAGTGATTTGGTCAGCAGCAACAAAAAAGGACTTGAAAAAACTTCAAATAATGAAATAAAATAAAGCTGCCTGGCTGGCTCTACATTGTTCAATACGCACAAATGTAATTGAAATGTACAACATTCTATCGTGGCTTCCTGTAGTAAACAGACTGAGATATAGTATTATTTTTCTAGGGAATATTTTAAAAGAAGAATCCACAGCATTTTTACAATCAATTGCAATAGGTCAGTCTCAGACACAACCATCTGATCATACAGGCAAAGGATCTCTTGTTCAACCTATGGCTAGGACAAAGTACAGGGATTTTTAGAGCTTTTAAAGAATGGAATGCTCTATCCGATTATATTTTTAAAACAAATAAAATGTATTATTTTAAGAGACATTAGAAGATACTTATTACAATCAGACAATGAACAAAATGTAGTCTAGATCATAAAATGTGTTTTAAACATTTGGATGTTATTTTTATGATATCTTTCATTGTCTATACATGTGTATGAATGTGGAATGTACAGTATAATATGTATTGGGTGTATATGTACTGTATGTATTTTTGTTTTTACGTAATGTGTTTTGTGTAAATTCGTCATAGATGTTTTTTAATTGTCAGACCCCAGGAAGAATAGCTGTCGTTACGACAGCTAATGGGGATCCTAATAAAAACAGAAAACTAGGTAAAAACCATGAAAATAATAAAAAAACGAAAACTAAAAAAAATTTCCTAGAGGCAGATTTGCTTTATCTCTCTAACTACCTTGGCCCCTGTTAATGATCAAAATGCTTTGTGGAACTCTAACCCTCCAGGCGTTTCACCGAAATGCTTGTAGAGACTCTAACCCTCCGGGCCTTTCACCCCCCTTCACAAATTAGAAATAAATTAAAATTACAATATCATAAAATACATATAAGAATTAAAACATAGGAGGTTATAATGCTAAACATTGTGGTTAAGTAAAATAAAGATACAACCATAGGTTATAAGGCTAAACAGTGTAGTTAAGTAAAACATTTCAGTCATAGGCCCTTGAGAAGAGAAGTGTTGTTAACCTGGATTTAAAAATTGCTTTATTTGGGGCATGTCATTTATTCCAAATGTGGACAGCATAAGTGCTAAACGCAGCTTCTATGCGTTTTGTTTGGACTCTAGGCTGTACTAACTGACCTGTGTTCATGGATCCAAGAGCCCTGCTCGCTTTATATTCAATCATATCAGAAATGTATTCGGGTCCTAAACCATTCTGAGATTTATAAAGTAAAAGCACAACTTTGAAGTCTATTCTGTAACTAACTGGAAGCCAATTAAAGAAACTGAGTGATGTGCTTTGTTCTCTTGGTCCTGGTTGAGCTGAATTAGCTGCAGCTGTTTTTCAGTCTTTTTTTGGAGTCCTGTTAAGAGCCCATTACAGTAGTCAATCCTACTAGAAATAAAAGCATGGATAAACTTCTCTTGGTCTTTTTGGGACACCACACTTTTGATTCTGGCTATATTTTTTAGATGATAGAATGCTGTTTTGGTGACCACTTTGATATGAGTGTTAAATGTGAGGTCTGAGTCTATCAGAACACGAAGATTACGCACTTGCTCCCTGGTTTTTAGGGCCCGAGCATCCAGCTCTTTAATAATACTTCTTTTATTTTTGTTGACAAACACAATAATCTCAGTTTTATCTTGATTCAAATGTTCAACAGTTTTGGTTCATCCAAGTATTTATGTGCTCTATACAGTGACACAGAGAGTCTATTGGGCTGTTCTCATACGGTTCGAGAGCTATGTATATTTGGGTATCTATAAGTATTCTATGATCTACAGTGTCAAATGCTGCACTGAGATCTGATAGAACCAGAACTGTTATTTTAACAGAATCAGTATTCAGCCGTATATCATTTAAAACTTTAATCAGGGCCGTTTAAGTACTGTGGTGAGATCGGAAACCTGACTGAAATTTGTTTAAGAGACCAAATCTCAGTAGAGACATACTGGGACATGAAATACCAAAAGGAAGCAAAACTATGTACCATGAAAATATAGCTGAAAATGTCACTGGGAATGATATATAGTCAAGATATTTTTGATTGTGACTAAGAAGACAAGGAACTGATACAAAACTGAATCTCCTACCATAGAAATATGGATCGGGCTTGTAAGAGAGATATACTGTATGGAGAAAATTAATTAGAAACTTGGACTGAAGGAAGATGTTTCTATTACAAAGTGAAAAAAATGGGTGTTGTATGATATAACGAAAGATATGTGAATTGTAAAGTGTTTAATACTGATTGTGTAGAATGTAGATACCTGCAGCCATGACTGTTGAAACTGTATTATTTATGTTTATTGCGTTTTCTTTGTAGTGTATGTGTCTTGTATATGTGGGGAAAAAACGTAATCAAACAGTTAAAAAAAAAAATGTGTTGATGGTGGTGACGTTTGGCAATGGGCTTGCTAGCTCAAAGCAGGGTATGCTTGCTATCAACAAAGTAGTTTGTTACACAGTGCATCCGGAAAGTATTCACAACACTTCACATTTTACAAATTTTGTTTATGTTACAGCCTTATTAGAAAATTGATTCAAATATTTTTTCCTTCAACAACAAAGTGAAAAAAGTTTGTTTCAAATGTTTGCAAATGTATTAAAAATCAGTATTCACAGCCTGATTAGAGTCCACCTGTCCACGATTTATAATTAGGGTACTGTTACTGAAGCCTATATTATTCTAATGTAGTTATTGATGTGCATGTAAAATGCTCTTGATATGCTATTGCTTGCCGACTGTCCCAGACAACAGACTTGAGTTGTGTTTATGCTACAGTAGCCTACCAGTTCCTGTATAAAAAAAGCTAGGTTTACAGATTTGGTCATCTGCCAACCAAACCAGTACTTACTTTACATATGGTTTTTGTACTGGCGATCATATGTTCCTTAGCATGCTTAATACTATGGTAGATGCCTGAGCGGTCATATCCTCATAGGGGCGTTAGCAAACAAACTGTGAGCAGCTTCAACGTAGAAACCACTCACTTTTCAAAATTTCTAAATGTTTCTCTGCCCTCCGATTGCTTTGCTGGTTTGCTAAAGGGGATTGACTCGAGCTGTTTTCAATTGAGTGGAGGAGAGACCAGGACTTAAAGCAAGTAACTTTCTCCACCTGAAATATGATTTGGGGTTATGAGAAAATAGAGTTAAGGGGGTTCACAACATAGTAAAGAAAATGTATTACATTACAACTGATAATAAATAAATAATTAATTTGATGGTGATGGTTCTGTTATGATGTGATGCTTCTTGCGCAATACAGTTGGCATTTTATTTGTGTGTGCTGCCTTAGAGAGGACAGGGAGCACTCATCCTCAGTCTAGATTTTACGTAGCTCTAAAAGCGCTGTAGCAATAGTAACATTGGAAATAATGGTTCTGAATATTTAAAAGCTTTAAAGAGGATTTGAAGACTGTTGATATTAAATAAAAATCTTTTATGATCTTCAGATTTTAATATTATGTTTTCTTGCGTTGAATAATTTGTTAATGGCAAATTTTCTTTCACACAAAAAAGACTCGTAAAAATGTATCTTAATTCAAAAAGCTAAAATAACAAAAGTTTAATCCCAAAAATCAAAATCAGTGGCTACTAATACATCATTTAAATGATAAAAAATATGCATATTTGTTTGTGTATTGTTTCTTGCATAGGCCCATTGCTAGCCTGACATGGTGAATAAGTCAGTGTTAATGCATTGCATGAAATCTGAGCAATCTGTTGTTCATTGAGGTACTTTGTGTTTTCCAGTCTGTGGCAAAAACGGGTCGTTTGCTCATAAGTCATGAGGCACCAATCACAGGAGGGTTTGCTGCTGAAATCAGCTCCACTGTACAGGTGAGTGTTTTCATAGTGAGTGCAGTAATTTTTAGTTGCAGCGTTTAGTTACAGTGTTGACGAAGTGACTTGCATTTACAGTGCATCCGGAAAGTATTCACAGCACTTTGCCTTTTCCACATTTTATGTTAGACTTTTTCCAGAATGGATTCTAATATTTTTTCCCTCAAAATTCTACACAAAATATCCCATAACAACAAAGTGAAAAAAGTTTGAAAGTTTGTTTGGAATGTTTGCAAATTTATTAAAAATACAAAATATAAAAAACACATACATAAGTATTCACAGCCTTTGCCATGACACTAAAAATTGAGCTCAGGCACATCCTGTTTCCACTGATCATCCTTGACATGTTTCTACAACTTGATTGGAGTCCATCTGTAGCAAATTCAGTTGATTGGACATGATTTGGAAAGGCACACACCTGTCTATTTAAGGTACAACAGTTAACAGTGCATGTCAGAGCACAAACCAAGCCATGAAGTCCAAGGAATTGTCTGTAGACCTCCGAGGATTGTATTGAGGCACAAATCTGGGGAAGGCTACAGAAGTATTTCTGCAGCATTAAAGATCCCAATGAGCACAGTGGCCTCCATCATACTTAAATGGAAGAAGTTTGGAACCACCAGGACTCGTCCTAGAGCTGGCCGCCCGGCAAAACTGAAGGCCTCAACATACTTGCCGTGTCGGGTTGCGAGCGGCCCTTCACCTAGGACGGGCGCGGGATGCGACCTGGAATTTGTGTCGTAGGGATATTCCCCAAAACAAAATGTGGCACTGTGTATGTTCTGGCTCATCCACTCTAGAATACTTTAGCCAACTTAGGTTTTGTGGAGTTAGAGACACACACTAGTAACATTAAAGCATGCATGGAGAAAGAACGTAGTTATGGCTTCTTTATTGAGCCACTCCGGTTGACTTTTCCTTGCAATGTAAATAACTGAGAATAGCATTGGATTGTAACAATATATATTTTCCAACTTTTATGCATATTACAATTGTGCGGTCGAAAAACTGTAGCTGCTCCCCCGTATACCCACAAACACAGCTGTCAATCCCTCGCCTGATTGTTGGTAGGTGTGTCTTAAACAATAAGTCATTTGTGGTAACCTGTACTAAATACAAATAGGGACAGTTACCGTTATTTCAATAATAATAATAATGATAATCTTAATAATGATGATAATATTCTCATATATCTCAAATATATAATATACAGTGGGCATAGAAAAGAACCAACCCCCTGTAAAATAATCAAATTTCTTTGCTCTGCAGCCTGAAATGAAAACGGACAGACACAGTTTTTGTTTCATTCAGCTGTATTTACAACTTAAAACATCCAAGTAAAAGATATAATACCAACTTATCAGAAAAAAACAAAACAAATTAAAAAACAGAATCACTGAGTTGGAAAAAGAATCACCCCCCTCCAAAAAATGACTTGTAAACCCAACCAGGTGTACTTAATCACCTTCTCAGTAGCACACAAAGCCAACTGACTTTTAACTGTGATCAGCTGTGGCCATTTTGATTAGCTCAGCATGAAACAATTTCTCCTGAAATCCTGAAACATTTCAGTCCTTTGTAGTGCAACTGAAGACAACAATCCAATATGGGTGGCAAGGCATTGTCAAAAGATCTCCTGGATAAAGTTGTGGACAGGCACAAGTCAGGACATGGATACAAAAAAATGTCAAAGGCTTTAGTGCCTAGAGGCATAGTGAAGTCTGTTAAGTGGAAGGTATTTGGTACAACACAGACCCTCCCTGGGTCAGGACGTCGCTCCAAACTGGATGAAAGAGCCAGAATGAAACTGGTCAGAGAGGCTGCAAAGGCCTACAGCAACCCTGAAGCAGTGAAGAGTGGTCATTGTGTGTATGTGACAACAATATCACAAATTCTCCACTAATGTGGCTTGTATGGGAAGAAAAAAGCCACTCCTCAGTAAAGGCCACAGGAAGTCACGACTGAGCTTTGCCAAAACGCACCTTGAGTATTCTAAGGCCACGTGGAAAAAGGTGTCAGATCAGACTAAAATTGAATTGTTTGGCCTCAACGCCAAGCGATATATCTGTCGAAAATCCAATACAGCTCACCATCCAAATAACACCATTCTTACATACAGTAAAGCATGAAGGTGGTAATATCATGTTATGGTGTTTCTCTGCAGCAGGGACTGGAGCACGTGTCAGGATAGAAGGAAAAATGGATGGGGCAAAATACTGTCAAATTCTTAAGGAAAATCTGCTGCTCTCTGCCAGACAGTTGTCAATGGGAAGAAGATTTACCTTCCTACATGACAATGACCCAAAGCACACAGCAAAACTGACCACACAGTGGTTAAAGGAGGAAAAGGTGCATGTCTTTGCATGGCCTAGTCAGAGCGCAGACTTAAGCCCCATTGAAAATCTGTGGAATGACTTGGAGACAGCAGTCCACAAACGGTCACCATCAAATTTAACTGAACTGGAGCAGTTCTGCAAAGAAGAGTGGTCAAATATTGCAACGTCTAGATGTGCAAAGTTAGTAGAGACATATCCCAACAGACTAAAGGCTGTAATTAAAGCCTTTTGTCTGGTGGTTCAACAAAATACTGAAACAAGTGGGTGATCCTTTTTCCAACTCAGTGATTGTTTTTTTATTTATCTTTTCTGACATTTCTTGACGTTGGTGTTATATCTTTCACATGGATGTTATAAGTTGCACTGAGTAAATACAACTAAATGAAACAAAAACTGTCTGTCTTAATGTCAGGCTGCAGAGCAACAAAATGTCATTATTTTACAAGGGGGTGATTCTTTTCTATACCCACTGTATATAACAAATCTCATAGTAAGAGATGCAAAGTACCGCACCTCACTTTTCTTAACCAAAAATATAAACGATCCATATGGCTCCAACAGTGTACTCTACTGTGTTTTCACTTTACAACATCAGAAGAATATGGCCGTTCCTCACAAGGGAAGCGACACAACTCCTGGTCCAAGCCCTAGTGATCTCCCGCCTGGACTACTGCAACTCACTGCTAATCGGACTACCCGTGTGCTCTGACCCTTACAGCAGGTTTAAAATGCCGCAGCGCGCCTGGTTTTCAACCAGCCCAAATTCCCCCATGTAACACCCCTCTTCCGGGAACTACACTGGCTCACCATTGCAGTTTGCATCCAATTCATGCCACTGGTGCTAGCATACAAGACGGTACATAGAACGGCCCCAATCTATCTCCAAGCAATGATCCGGTTCCAGGCCCCAAAAAGAGAACTTAGTTTTACCACCTCGGCTGGCCGAATGGCAATGCCACCGTTACGAGGCCTCAAGACTCGCTCATCCAAGTCTCGCCTTTTCTCTGTCTTAGTACCACAGTGGTGGAACGAGCTTTCAGCAACAGTCAGAACTGCGGAAACACTACCCATTTTCTGTAAAAGACTCAAGACACATCTCTTCACAATCCACCTTGGTACCTTGACCAGCGACCTTGCCACCTCTTAGCACTCTCTCCTATCTTATGAGTGTCATCTCTGAATCCCTTTGTTAACTTCACATGCTCTTCTCTCACTATAATAAAAAAATAAAATAAATGAATGTATGCACTTTATTAGCTAGACCATTACCTATTGCATCTTATATGGTTGATTACGTGGTAATGGGTATAATGAAATTATGCTGTATTTGTTATATTTAAAATATTGTTTGCTTATATTTGCTGGTATATGACAAGTCTATCTACTGACAAATGTACTACATGTAAGTCGCTTTGGATAAAAGCGTCTGCCAAATGCCGTAAATGTAAATCGAAAAATTAAGTAGTGCAAACCCCCGTCTTTTCTATTGTTTTGAGAATGTGTAGTCTACAACTGTTACAGTTTATTACTTCTCAATGAACACTTGAGAAGTGAGAACACTGAGAGCCAGCACATACAGCCTATATTCGGTCGTTTTTCTGCCCGCTGAATAAAAGCATAGTTTGAAGTTTTGACGTCATTTTTGGTCCACGCCATCGTGACTCGAGTATAAACTAGGCTTGAGCGATCGGGGGAGAAGGGCTTTAGTCAGGGTGATTACCAAGAACCCTATGGTAACTCTGACAGAGCTCTAGCCTTGCTCCGTGGAGAGAGGAGAACGTTCCAGAAGGACAACCATTTCTGCAGCACTCCACAAATAAGGCCTGATAAGGCCATAATAGACCAAAGTCACTTTTCAGTAAAAGGCACATGACAGCCTGCCTAGAGTTTGCCAAAAGGCACCTGAAGGACTAAGTCCATGAGAGAGAAAATTCTATGGTCTGATGAAACAAAGATTCTCTTTGGCCTGAATGCCAAACGTCATGTCTGGAGGAAACCAGGCACCGCTCATCACCTAGTCAATACCATCCCTACAGTAAAGCATGGTGGTGGCAGCATCATGCTGTGGGGATGTTTTTTAGCGGCAGGAACTGGGAGACTAGTCAGGATCGAGGGAAAGATAAATGCAGCAATGTACAGAGACATCTTTGATCAAAATCTGCTCCAGAGCGCTCTGGACCTCAGACTGGGAAGAAGGTTAATCTTCCTATAGGACAATGACCCTAAACACACAGCCAAGAAAACGAGTGGGTTTGGGACAACTCTATGAATGTCCTTGAGTGACCCAGCCAGAGCCCAAACCTGAATGGCTTTACACAGATGTTCCCCATCCAACCTGATGGAGATTAAGAGGTCCTGCAAAGAAGAATGGGAGCAACTGCAGTGGCCAACAATTCATTTCAGTCACCCATAGAACTATATAAATAACTAGAAGCAACAATCCCAATTTGCCCATTGGCATTCATTGAAGCACCCAGCTGGATGTGCCTGGAACACCTCCCAAGGGAGGCGCCCAGGGAGCATCCTTACCAGATGCCCGTACCACCTCAACTGGCTCCTT
>JAODOY010061338.1:0-17267 GCA_025399855.1 Forbesichthys papilliferus
GGGGTTAAGATCAACAGAATCTCTTACATTGGGGGTCTGGTCACTTACAGTATGCATTATAATAATGACAATTCCTTTTTAAAAAGCTGCTAACAGGAAAATTCACAGACAGACATTTTGTGGGTTAAAATACTACTGTAGATGTAATAAATTACACATAACTTGGCTGTGTGCGTGCATATTCTCGTGTGTGTGTGTGTTTGTGTGTGCGTGCTCGTGTATGTGTGCACGCGCACGCGCGTGTGTGTGTGTGTGTGTGTGCCCCCACCTCCTACTCGGGTCGGTATTTGCTCCGTACTGGAGAACACTGTCCGGGCTCATCGTCATGACGGGGCGTGCCGCGCCCTCCATGCTGTCCTGTGATTGGATGATTACGGAATATCCCGCCTCTCCAAGGTTCTCATTGGCTACGGTGCAGCTCATCTCAAAGGTAGATCCGCCCACAGAGGCCTCACGCACCCGCTTGGCTGCAACGCTCACGGTGGGACCTGGAGGTGTCGTGTACACACACACACACACACACACACACACACACACACACTTGATCATTATCAATACACACACAATCACATTATTGATAATTATCAATACACACAATGTCAATAATCTAATTATTGACATATTGAAATATCTGGAACTGGAATGTGTGTGTGTGTTAGTATGTGTGTTAGTGAATATGTATGTGCGTTAGTGTGTGTGTGTGTGTGAATGTGTTAGTGTGTGTGTGTGTGTG
Organism: Forbesichthys papilliferus; assembly: GCA_025399855.1. Lineage (NCBI taxonomy): Eukaryota > Metazoa > Chordata > Actinopteri > Percopsiformes > Amblyopsidae > Forbesichthys > Forbesichthys papilliferus. The sequence continues at coordinate 734 of JAODOY010061338.1, forward strand.
TGTGTGTGTGTATTTGAGTGTGGGGGGAATTCCCAGTGGCTAACAGAAAAAGAAACAATGACAGTGAGTGCATGGTTGAATGGGTGGGGCAGTCAACAAGAAGCCTTGTTGTAGCGCTTCGGACGCTTTCTGATTCATTTTGACTCCTCTCCGGAGCGAAGGACTCCCAGCTGTCAACCACACGTTTCCGTGGCAACAAAGCGGACCCCTCATCTTACAGGATAGTTAGGGTGCCGCCGTGGCGCTTTTCACCAGTACCGGCAACGGTCTTTATCACATCCGGTTACATCCGGAGGAGTTTCATCTGACTGATCAATTTCTAGAAAGCAATTTCCGGTGGAGCTGAGGACCCCTGCAGGCGACCGTGTGACCCTACACTTTGTAGACCACTGTGTGGGTGACCAGACAGATGTCTGCCCCAGAGAAAAGAGAGAGAGAGAGAGAGAGAGAGAGAGAGCTAGGCAGAATGAGACCAAGCGGAGGTCTGAAAGCTCTTCTATGAAAGTCTATGAAAGAAAGGACAATGCAACTCCCATGTACCAGATACACACTGCATATATCTAACACACATGAAAAGGAGATCATTACCCAGATAAGTGAATGAATAGAAACAAGAAAAATTAATAGAAAATCTAAAATCTAAAATTGACCAGGTGTGATGTAACGCTATCTTCACCTGTGATTGGTGGGTCTTTGTCCACTGCGAGGCAGACGCTACTCGCTGAGCCGGCGGATTCACCCCCCCTCCCCGTCCCCCCTCTTGGAGTCCATCTTTCCCGCCTCGTGTTTTTGAAGCGCTTTGCCATGGGAATACTTTGTAGAAGCAGGAAAAACACTACAGATATGAATTTTAAATAAAATGGTTTCGCTTTTTTCTTTCCCACCATTTCCTCCGACAGACCGTTGTTAAACGTACTATTTATAGGCTATAACTTTGTTGCTCGCCTGAATTGTTGTCATGACGTTAATATGTTTGTGATTATACGTTTACCGTCCTAGAACATGCAGTATAATGTGCATTATACTGTAGTATGTTAAAACGATAACGCACGATAACGCAGTTAAACGGTCATCATGACCAATTTGCATAGAGGGTGCTGGTGGGCGGAGCAGATCGAATCCGCCGGCAGCGGATCTCTGGGGCAGTGTGCAAAGCGTAGCGGAGAAACATCCCGGAAAACGCTTGCGCTTCAGCTCCGCGGGCAGTGTGCATCAGGCTTTAGTGTTATTGTCCTGTGAATATGAAAGCCCACCCCAACACCCGCCCCATACACAGTTGTAGAGCTGTAGCTAACTGGCGTCTCATCGTGTGCCACAAGGGTCCCACGAGCACACCGTGTGACCCTCTCTCCAGCCAAAACACAACACCGAGCTGATTCCACTAATTATCACGAGGAGATGGAGACCAAGATCAGCTGTTGTTTGGACTGCATGATTGGTTGGAATTCTAACAAATCAGTAGCTTACGCTCTTGGGTGTACACTATGTATGTCTCATAGTTGGAGGGGAAAACTGGAAGATGGGTTTAAAACAATGCAAGAGTCTCCCTTCATCGGTTAACCGTACTGGAGACTACCTCGTCCAATGAGGTTAATGTGACATGATATGTAAAACTGGAAGTGGAAGTGCATTTGTAACGGTAGCCAGCCGGTAAAGATATGCAGTAAACCTCACTCTGACACCTCAAGGGTGCGTTAGCAACAAATGCTAGCGCCCCGTGGCTTTTTAGCTGCAAGATCTGGGTTCCAGTGCCGACTACACGCTCACACACACACACGCACGCACGTTTGGACTCCCAGCGCACGGTGAGCGGCAGGCTCTGGTACTCCGAGGCCTTCACCATTTGGCCCTGTCCGTCGGGGCCCCAGGCCGACACGGTGCACGCGTACTGGCCCATATCCACCTCCTGTACCCACACAGCAGGGAAAACACAAAGACGTTATTTAGAAGAGATGGACCGCTTATAGAATCATTGTCAATCAACATACCAGAGACATTATATAGATGAGATGGGCCGCTTACAGAATCATTGTCAATCAACATACCAGAGACATTATATAGATGAGATGGGCAGCTTATAGAATCAGTAATAAACATACCAGAGACATTATATAGAAGAGATGGAACGCTTATAGAATCATTGTCAATCAACATACTAGAGACATTATATAGAAGAGATGGGCCGCTTATAGAATCAGTCATAAACATACCAGAGACTTTGTACTGTATTATAGTACGCATTATAGTATGTTAGTACGTCATGATCAATGCAGTTGAATGGTTATCATGACCAACTTACATAATAGAGTGCTGGTGGGCAGGGAAAAAGTGCTATTTTAAAATCATATTTGACTAGTTATTGTGGAGGCGTGAGATGATTTATATATATCTTCAATATGGTTCTTAATCAACACTGTAACAAGGTATATTCAGCTAGCTATTTTAAGTCCATTTTTAAATAATACTCGTCAAATTCACCAAATATCCCCTCGCTCTTTCGCTAGCTTACCATTCTCTGTGTATGCTGAAAAAAAAACAATCCAGTACTTTTACACAGCCCTTGCTCCGTAAATAGTAACATAAACACTGCTCACAGCAACAATACTGCTTGGCTTCGCAATGCCGTTAAATGTGTGGTGCGGAGCTTCCGAGGGGGCGCTCGTTTTGATTTGAGTCACAGTAGTAAACGTTCTGAGAATGACTAACCCTGCTTTACCTTCACTCACACACCTACCTGGGTCTGGAGGAAGCGCAGTTTAAATGTGTCCGGCTGGACTCTGGTTAAAGTCACTGCCCCGCTCGCCAGCCTATCGGAGTACACCACTCCGGGAAACAGGTTGCCAAGGGCATCCAGGGAACCAATAGGGTGAGAGGTCTGTGGCTGGTTCCCTGTACCTGTAGACAATTGGATGTTTTTAGCAAGAACACAACACTGTTTGAATTAACTGACAAATATATAAAGATATATTTGGAAATTATTAACAGATACAGATAGATAAAGAAGTCTGTCATATTTAGTACATTAAGAATGGTAAGTTTACAACAAATCTATAATTTGAATTTAGGCTGAATTCAGAAAAAATACACTGAGACGCTGCAACTTTGTATTTGTACCTAGGATGATAGAGGCGTATGATAGAGAAACAGTCTCTAAGGTGTGTGCACTGCAGAGGGTTGTAATATTGAAATCATAAAATATTCAGGAGAAAGATGCCATATTCAAGTCAATAACTGCAGTTCTTAAACACCCAAGGTAGAAATTGAGTATCTCTTGTATCAACACTCTGAATGCAGAGAGTAATCAATATCAAAGTTTAAGAAAGCATATTGCAAAAACAAAGTTGGTTATTCATATGGAAAGCAACACCTTGCCTAATATAGGTGCATTTAAGAGCTTAGAGAGCTTCCGTTGCCCTCTAACTATCATCCAGGGAAATCTTGTTTCATGTACTGCCAAATCACTGCTTGCAGAAGTGACCATAATTAAGAGAAATATCTTAAATTAGTTTGTACAGTGCGAAAGATAGTTCAAGTGAGCTATTCTGTGTAATGAATGCAATGGAATAATGGTGTGAAATGTTTAAATAGTACACTGGAAAAAATGCCCTATCAAATATGAGTGCAAATATATTAGTTATGAGCTTTCTTATTCTTAAAACAAGCAATTTTTACTGCCAGTGCACTAAGTGAAATTCACTTAATAAGATTTCTTAAACTAATTGCAGATTTACTTAATTTAAGTCACTAGATAAGCCATTTATATTAGAAACAAGTCCAAGTAGATTTTAAAATCTCAAAACAAGATTATCTCACTAAGTTAGATGTTCGTTTTTGCAGTGTACCAATGCAGAAACAAGAGGAATTAGCTTTTTCCAAAAATGTTCGATCGTTGTGATGTTTTGATCCTTCCTTAATGGTAATTGGTTGACAGTCCTACCAGGAAGTGAGGTGTACTGCCAGGCCACCGCCAGTCTGCCCCCCATTGGAAGATGGGTAATGTTGGTCACGCGGCATGCCATCTCCGTGGGATCGGCCGTCACTAGAGGGGTCTGACTTGGGGTCAGCGTCAACATGAAGTTGGGTTCTGGGAATGACAGAAAGGGATTTACATGATTGTTATTATTATTATTATGCTGTTAATTATTATAGCCTGGTTAGGCTAAACCTACATTTTGGTTGTATCATTTGTTTCAGCAACATGTGTCATGCTGCATTCACTCACATCGGTTATTGTTGCCATGTCACATCACACAGTATTTGCATAAAATACAACCTTAGTCTATTGACAGCCTGCCTAGTTTGCTTTGCAACGGCCACTCCTTTGCCGCCCGTATGAATGTTAAGGTTAGGAATCATTCGGGCTGCAGAGAGTAAATTTATTAAGAGTTAAGTAAATCTATATGACTTTCTGCCACTAGATGTCGCACTGGAGTAACGGTATCTCAAACCAGGCTGCAAGCGCACACCGGAAACTGCTGTTTGCTGCAACACTGTACATGAACCCACGTTTTAAATCTTGTGTCACCTTGAAAACATGTGAGGCAGGGTGTGAACACAAGAATGAATCACATGCAAGTGTGTGTGTGTGTGTGTGCGACCGCCAGACTGGATCTTTACACCTCACTGAACGTTAACGGCTCACACACACACACACACACACCTCTACCTGTCTAACAATGAGCACATGTGCATGCACGCGCACACACACACACATTGTGTTGGCTGGTGGTCATAGCAAGGGTGTGCGTCATATCATTTGGACGTCACTAATTCTGAATCACGCACCCCCATGTCACCATCTGCTGACACACACACACACACACAGAGGCTTCCCTGCCAATTAGCAATGTGCTCGATTTCCAACCTCGCAAAACGCCACTATTTTTATCCTATTTTCACCCCCCCAACCCCTACTGGCGTACTTGCACCTAGCTTAGTTAGTTCTCTCTCTCTCTCTCCATTTCTTGTCATTACTCTCAAACTTTCAGTTTGCTTTCTCTCGCCCCCACCCTCCCCAAATGCACCAACCCCCCTCTCTAAAAATAGAACAAAGCAGTGTATTTTTAACCGTTTTTTTTCCTTTTTCTTACAGTATGCCGTGTCCATTTCTTTATTTAGCAATAGAAACGCCTCTCTTGAGTCAGAGTGGAGATGGGTTTTAAGAACGAAGCACAAAAATACATTAACATGCGTGGGATGGTTCGCACGGCAAAGCCTCAAGACACTTAGATTATAGCAAGGGGGTCAATTTGCAGCAGTTATCCGGCCTCATTAAAACTTTTCTCAGGGTCAAGTGGAGCGTTGTACATTTGCATAAAATCTAAAGAACTGAATCATTAAGGTGGTGCCTTAATGATTTGTCCACGCCCATAACTGGTCAAACAAAACTCACTTAGGTGTGTCAGGGAAATGTCAATCAAGCTGTCCACACAATCTTTACACATGCAGGCACACACAAATATACTCCTAAAAACACACGGCTAAACGGGAGATTAGCCCATTAGCTTCATACTAACATTGAAAGCATTTCACCCGCCTGCTCTATATAACATGTTCCGGACACACGATGCACAATCGAGCCATTCATTATACACTACAGGCTGCAGTCAAAATGCTGAGGCTAATGAAGCGTGATACCAAGCAGGGTGTGTGCGTGCGTACGTGCGTACTGGCACAGTGCCATCAAACCACCCTCTGCTGCCAAAGGGCAGAAGACACTTGACTGAGTAGACATCATTTCAAGACTTTTCTAAACAGACCACAAATCCCAGACATTTTTCAAGTCTAATTGTAGCTGCATACTTTGTAGCAGTTGAAATTAACTAAATATTTAATAGAAAAAAGAAGACTAGCTCAATAAAAACCCCCAATAAAATGTATAACATGCTTTGTAGGGGAGCATGGGGATGTTGTTGATTCAAAACAAGGCAACGTTTGTCCGCTAAAGTGATTGTGCTTCCACAAACATATTTTCCTATCTACGGCACAGAGTCCATGCTAGAGCTATGCTCAGGCCATTAAAAAGTGCCGCCCCAGCTATTTTAATGACCCCAGGTCCCATTTTAAAAAGGCATAACTTTCACTGAGGCTATTGTTTGTACAAACCTGGCTCTTGGCAACACAGTTACCAACGGAACGCACGCACGCACACACGCATAGTACAAGACCATACACAGACTAAGCCAATCCCTTTCAACAGCAAAACAGGTGTTACTGTGTATGTGGGTTTGTATGTCACCGTGTCGGCAAAATAGCAAAACGCAACGAGAGTCTCTGGTTTCACTGGAGCGTGCAAAAGTGTTGTGTGTGTGTGCGTGGGCGCGCGTATGTTGAGGGCGCCAGATATCAACGAGGGACTGTTTCTGCTCCCTTGTCCCATCAACACTCTCAGTCTGTGTTTTCTCAGTCCACCACCCCCCACCCCCAACACACACACACACACAACAGTCTCAGCGACCTTCCCGCGACCTCTCCAGTGTCTCAGAGCTGCCCTTTTACCACAGCCTGATGTTAATAATCTGATCACCGCCTGTAATCTCACTTCAAATGTTACTTTTGCAAACAGCACACACGCACATATATAAAGGTGGGCGTGTGTGTCTGTTTTAAGCAGGGTTTAGCTCAGAGCTAAAATATAGAAGCTCCACTAGAACGAGTTGCTCTTACACACACACACACACACACACACACACACCATATTCGCTTTGAGAGAATACACACACGCACATATATAAAGGTGGGCGTGTGTGTCTGTTTTAAGCAGGGTTTAGCTCAGGGCTAAAATATAGAAGCGCCACTAGAACGAGTTGCTCTTACACACACACAACATATTCGCTATGAAAGAACACACACACACACTAAGTGTGTGTCTCCTGAGAATGTGAACAGACCTACTTTCTCTCTCTCTCTCTCTAAAACACTGGAATTATGCCCAGTATGCACGCCCCTATGTGCACAAAAACATGAGGCATGCATACATATATATATTTATGTGTGTATGTGTGTTTACATACAGTATGTCCCACTCAGCCTAGTGGGTACTTCCCCATCTAAAATGTGACAGAGCTCACAAGCTTCCAGAACCTTCCATCTTTTTCTGGAAGCTGAAACTGTTATTTCTGCTAATGAGACCACCCTCGGCTCTTGGCTCGTGCAGTACGCCGGCTGAAATATTACAGTCGCTGATCAATTCTTTCATTTTCCTAAGGCCAGGGTCAAAACCAGTGATCCAGTGGTGTGCCATTTGTATAGGACAATCTTGTTTGAGCTACAGTTTAAAAAGACACTACATTACATTTTGGTATAAACTTATCCATTCGTTGGCTGGTGAAATATTTTTTAAAGATTGATAAACTGCTATTTTTGACTAGTGTTGATTTCAAAATAGCGATTGAACTATTTTAAAATATAATTTTATGGACGCTTGATTCAGGCTAACCTTAAAATGTGTACTAGTCTAGTCTGGTGGAGTCATCAATGGTATGCCAATTAGATTAGTCTATATGGCATGACATTATATTTGTATTTTCCCATTTACTAGCCCGTGTAGGCGTGTACTAACCGATTCATCAACTGCCGAAGAGACATCCTCGATGTCACTAACGAAAACATGCAGCGCCAGAAGAACTGTGTGATCGCAGGGTGGAAGCATTCAAATCCTCGAGTCTCAGCTGCCGACGGTGTGGCACAGAGCCGGTAAATTAGGAACACTTATGATGCAATCACATTATTCCACCTCGTGCGCAGAGACATTGCCAATTAAAGAGAAGCGTACTGTCACTTGAATGACAACGAGATAATAGCCACTTATTAGCCAAAGTAATCTGTTATATGGGGCCGGGAGGGAAGGGGGTAGCTATATTTTCTGGGGTGTGAGGGATGAGAATGTTCTCGTTTCATTTCCAACTCGTTTCAAAGCATAAAACTGCAGCCAGTGGTGTTTAAGTATCTTCCTGTTGTGAAATTTGGGCTGTTTCATGAGTTCACATCTGCACAAAAAATCCACTGCTATTATTTGTCAGCACAACACTGCCTTTTCCCACCTATAATCCATTTAATGCGCGTGTGCGTGTGTGTGTGCGTGCGCAGTGGTGGGGCTTGAGAGAGAACCACCCACAGTGACAGTAATTAATTGCTGTGTCAAGTGTGTTTGACACCTCTGCACTTGAGAGGCAGGACAGGAATAACACACTAGAGGTTAAGGAACAGCCACTGTATATGCAGACCTGGACCGGCACTAATAAATCCTGATCACAGCAGGGGAAGGCATGATTGGTTAAAGGATTACGGTTTCCTGTAGAGTTCTTCAGATTAGCCCATGATGACATTTACTAATCATATATTAACTGCACATGAACACAGCACGCACTATTAGTATACAGTACAGATTATGTTTGTCCTTAACAAAGAATTCCTTTTAATTTGTGCCGGTAAAGTACTGGGTTTATCTTTTACACAAATGTACGCCACATTCCTGTAGAGTACATTTCTTTATTGGAGCCATTACAATTTCGTCATTACATTAGAGATAAGGTTAACTGTATTTGCAGTTACCGCTAAATTATAAAAACCAGGTTCACTAATTGTCTTTTATTAAAAGTTCTTCAAAAACAGAAAGAATGCATTTTAGTACATTCCACATAACATTGTATTATGCTTACTGTAAGGCTGATAACAGACAGACTACTTACTGTACAAGCATACGGCAGTATGTACACAATGCAACACTGGCTTTAATGAGAAGGAAAGGCGGTCGCAACATCTGTATTCCAAACAAAAGATGAACACTAAATAATTCTGGGGAGGGCGCTCTCTGATTCATTGGCAACACCAGGAAACAATTAATGGAAATGAAAGACTTACAACACGAACCAGCCCTTAAATACAATGGTATTAAGAACAGACTAATGGTATTTTCTGATTTGGTTCCCCAAGTCACAAGCTCACCTCAACCCCATTCCCCTACAAAACCACTGAACAAGACAGAGACCCCATTACATTCAATGCAGCCGTCATCTGACTCCAAGAGCCAAGGAGTCTGCAGTTGTATGGGCAAACCATATGGTGAGAGCGTGTGAGAGTGTGTGCGCGCGCATTAAGCCTCCAAACCAAAAATCCATGGCCCAGCTAAAAAAAAAATGCATAGTTTATATTTCATATATCTTCAGAATGGTAAATGCTAGAAACTCAGTTTTTCTTCATAAGAGAGATGGGAATCTTTTTTTGGTGTGTTCTTTGTAATATGACCATGTAATATGAAAATCTATTAGAATTTAGGTACCGCTTGAAGGCGTACACATGATTACACTGCAAAAAAAAAAAAAAGTACTCTATTATCCTCTACATAATAAAGAAAAAGGACATGTTTTGCATTTGTTTGCATGTTAAAAAACAGAAAGAGAATTGTAATGTGATATCCTAATTGTAGCTGAGAGGGTGCTGGAATCAGATACATAACACTTGATAGCCACTACAGAAATGATTTTAGAAGCCAAAATATCAAAGTAGTGAAGTGAAGTCTTCAGCGTTATATGCGAGTTATAAGTAATATGTTCTGCTAAAATTGTTGAATGTAACTTTTAATAAAAATGTAAAATGTCAAACTGTGAATAGAAAATACAGGTTAATAAATGTTTGATTGTAACAGAAGACAATATTATCAATTACTGACTTATATCAACAAATCATTGCATCCTCTTTAAGCAGAGCTAGTATAAAGGAACGCAACACCATCTGGACCCTCGCCAAGAGAGGAAAGGAAAACCCCGGCGGCCATTTTAACCACCACCACCAATAACAAGTCGTCACTCACTGATCTGGGCCACCTTCACCGTCACGGCGTTAGACGTCTTCTCCGCCGCCATGTACCACTTCATGCCGCCGCTGTCGCCGCGGCCCCGCTGCACGTAGGCCCTCACTCGGCATGTGTACGCGCCCCCGTCGGTCCCCTGGACGCCCGGCACCATCAGCCGAAACTCCCCGGCGCTCGTCCGCTCCAGCCCCGCTCGTCCGAGGGAGGAAGGGGAGGACCCGTTTGAGACCACCACACCGTTGTGGTCCAGCGCGACCACCTCACGGCCGTCGGCCAGCCATGCCACCTCCAGGGCAAGCAGGGCCAGGTTGTCGGCGGCGACGGTGCAGAGGAGGGTCAGGGGGTCACCGGGGGAGAGCATGGTGGAGGCGGGGGATGTCGTGGCGCTCAGCGATTGGGCTGTGGAGGGGTGGGGGTGGGGAGGCAGACAGAAGTGTCAATCATAACCTTATATTTATAGGACACAACCAGAGCCATGTAGAAGAGGGAGTTATGCCAACGGAAGTTGAAAATTCTCAATGGTCATGTGATTCGTGTAGAGGGAAAAACAGTTCCAGGAAGTGCTTGGCGGGCAACCTGAACCGATAAATACAGATAACTGCAATTTTTGGTAACAAGTAGTCAATAAATGCAGCGATTTACATTTATAATATAATATATTTCATAAGGTGTTCATAAGAATTCGCAGCTAACTTTCAGGAACTGTTACGAGGTTCCCCGATCGGAGTGAACTGAGTTGGCGCGGCTCTCTTCTACATGGCTCTGGGCACAACATGCTCCTTCAGAGTCTGGCCAGAGAAGCCAAAATAGAAATATGTTGTTTCACTCAGAACAGCCATAAACGGACGGTGGGAAAAATACTGTCAAAGCTTTCTAGAGGCACTTATATTTAGGGTTGGAAAACTCTCCATTACTGGGTTGGCTGATGGACCACCTTGATTTCACCGCATAGCATTGCTGTTGCTGCTAATAATAATAATGATGATAATAATAATAATATTCTGATTGTGAGAAATACTGTTTATTTCTATAATTCCACACAGAATGAATATGTGGGCAGCCATCAGAGCATCATAAAAATTATTAAGAAACAGAGAGAAAGAGGTTGAAAAAGCATGAAAAGCCTGTAAAAGGCACTACAAAGGGTAAACTGAAAGCTGTGTTCCCTAAAATCCCAGAGATTTCAGGGAGAAATTGATGAAATATTTAAAACAGAGACAGACAAAGATTAAAAACAATATTCATCCCTGGAGGGCCATCAACGTGGATTTCAGTTGCACAAAAGCCACAAAAGTGTGTGTGTGTGTGTGTGTGTGTGTGTGTGTGTGTGTGTGTGTAAGGAGAGAGGAGGTGGGCTCAAAAGACTAATAAAAATTAGATTAAAATCCACAGCAACAAGAAGAGAATACACCCAACCTCTAAAGAAGATACCTTCATATAGTGTGTGTTAGAAAGTCAATAGCAAGAGGTTAAGGAACACATATAAATGCCATGTGCTACATTTTGGACTAGCTAGCTCCTTATTGGCCAATACAGTGAGGCTGGTCCCCCCTACTTACACCCCCACCCTAAGCCTTTTTGTCCTGGGTCCTCCTGTGCAAGCTACACCTTCCATAACGCCCTTGGTAAAATATGCTCACTATGGTGTCTGAGAGAGGACAAAAAATAAAAAACAAAGAAACACTGTTTGACTTTTCTCATCCTCTTTACTCTAGTCTGGGAGTCAACATGAACCGACCAGTGACACAATGGACTCTGGGACAGCTTCTGTGTACAGTATGTGTGTCTGTCTGTCTGTGTGTACGGTAACATGGAACGATACAAGATATGGTGACCACAGCAACCACAGTGAATGTGTATGTGTGGCTACTCTAGGGGCCTCCTAAGGGGGAGAGAGACAGGGAGAGGGCAAAGGTCAACAGGCTCCTGGGAAAGTGAGTAGCAAAGAAAAACTACTCTATAAAACAGAGACTTGTTCACAACGGAGTGCCAAAGGGATGCAAAGAAAACGTAGCTTTGCCTTTGGCAGGAGAAAAGTGCTCATGTTTAGAAGGTAACGTTGTGGGTTCGATCTCAAACATGCTAGGAGGTCTACCTGCCTCTCCTTGAGCAAAGATGTTAAAACCCTCCTTGCTCTGATTATTAATGCATCTGTTAATGTATTCTCTCTCGAAAAAGTGTTTAGTCAATAACATAAAAATGTGATATTATGTCTGCACCTACAGTATCTTGCTAGCTAAACATACAGTACGTAAAAAGCAACAACGCTTATCCTTTCGGAAAAGGCCTGCATTTATCCTGCAGCTACAAGAACTGCAATTTCCCCACGCAGACGACTAAAGCCATGACCCAAGCTATTGTGAATGCTAAACACAGGGTTTACACCCCCCACCTGACACAACGTCTACGCTGTTGGTTAGTCCTCTAGCCTCATGAACAAGGTGTGTGTGTACACTGTACAGTGAGGTGTGTCTGTATAATGTGTGCTTAATATAATGTGTGCCTATATTATGTGTGTGTATGTGTGTGCATAATATGCGCTCGTGCAATGTGGGTGTGTTCGTGTGCATGTGGGTGCGTAGTGCATGCGTGCGTGATGTACCTGTGGGGGTTACCGTGACGACTCCCATGTCCTTGCTCCTCTCCACGATCTTCTCCCAGCGGCCGCCGCTCTCGTGCGCGTACTCGCGGCCCGTGCACGCGTACGTGCCGCCGTCCTGCGAGGTCGCCGTGGCGACCACCAGTGCGAAGGTTCCGTCGGCGCCGGGCGCCAGCCGGACGCTCCCGTCGGCATAGCGCCGGGCGTACCCCTTTCCCGCGACTACCGCGCCCTCCGGGCCGAAGGTGAGGATGTCCTCGGGGGAGGCAGAGCCCCTCCTGACCGACCAGGCCACCGAGAGGTAGGTGGGCCGCGTCAGGTTGTGGATGACGCTGCAGGACAGCGTGATGTCACTTCCTTCTGGGACCACGGGGGTGGGGGTCTCCGAGGAAACGCTGAGGGTGTCAGGGATCACTGGAGGAGACACCAGCAAGGAGAGGGGGTTAGGGAGGGCACACACACACACACACACACACACGTCTAAGGCCCCAGCATCAGCTCTCCAAAAGGTTAACTAATATCCCCCACTGCAGTCATGTGACACCGCCTTGAATGACTACTGCAGAATGTGCAATTAGCTTGTTATTTATTATCAATGTGGCCAGAATGGACAGGGAGATGTATCTAGGGAGAGAGTTAAACAATGCCGACAAAGACAAAAACAGAATATGTGAAGAGGAGAGACAATGAGAGAGAGGGGGGCAGCCACAACGCTGCCAGCTGCTTAAACAAAACGTCAACACGTTCTGCGTTCTCTCCTTTTCTCTCATCCATCACTCCACCGCTTCAGCAGACCTCGGTTTAAACCACAACCTCGGATTAAAACTTAACGCATACATCTCGTGTAACTTTGCTTGCCTGGAGCTTGTTTAAATACAGTGTATATAAATAAAGAAAGGTGTGTATTATCCCTGGTAGCGTAAAGCTCTTATGAAGGCAAATATCCTAACGAAGACCAACATATGGTGCATGCAATACACGCACACACACACACACACAGAGAGTAGATTGTGTTTTGTAAACAGTTACAGTGCGTTTGTTTTGGTTGGGATTTAGTGTTGATCAGAGGCGACAGTGGCGGGGCGACAGGTGATCCCAAAGTTGCTGGTTCAAACCCAGCTAACTCCTCACCAAGTGTCGAGGTGTCCTTGAGCAAGACATCGAACCCCTAACTGCTCCCTGTGGTTGGTCGCACCTTGCAAGGCAGCAATCCCCATCGGTGTGTGAGTGTGTGTGTGACTGGGTGAATGTGCGGCAATACTGTAAAGCGCTTTGAGTGGCTGGAAGGTTAGAAAAGAGCTATATAAATGCAGTGTATTTACCATAATCCCGTCTCACAAAATTAAACAAATCATCTGCAATGGAGAGGAGATAAATACTCCAAACACACACACACACACACACACACTTCATAGACCTCAGTGCCCAGGAGCAAAATAGCGAAAACAACTGTATTTGACAAACCAGTTAAACAGGTGGATACTGTGCGTGTGCAGTAAGAGTGCCACACGATGATATTGACATGATAACGGTAGGTTGTCACCCACCGCACGACGACTTCAGAACACAATGGAGCGACGGCAGCATGCGTGGTGAGATAAATTACACTGGTGTATGTTGACAGAGAGTTATCTCTCACACGTGCATGGAACGGGCCAGGTTAAAAAGACAAGGGTAGAAAGTAGGAGACAAACCTTCACGACAACAACTGTGTATTTAAACGCAGGCGGCTGTTCTGCTGTCAATGCCACTTTCCTTAAAATTGAAAAGATTAGCGCTTAAAACTATGTTTAGAATTATACGTGTATGCGTGCGTAACACGATCTCCTACAGTGACAGCGCATAAAAAGTGCACATACCTGCCCAAGAAAAGGTTGCATTTCCTTTTACTGCCATTTTATCAAGAACTGTAAACGTACCACACGTCATAGGAGTGTAAACACAGCTGCATCTAATAACACTAAAAATGGTGCGTTTCCTTTAGCCATGGCAATGGGCGAGCACATGACAATTAGTCAGTGTTAGTGCCTGCTAACCGACTTGTATAAACTCCTCCAGTTGGAATGCGAGTGAACTTTACGTACTCTCAGTTGAAGGTAAAACATTCTTCTGTGCAGTGTGAACTCAACTGTATTACTTAATTGATCAAATATTGACTCAGCATGACACGCTACTCACGCTGGGCCTGGCTAATCAATTTGACTGTCAGGTGACAACGTTTATGGAACGTCATTGAAGCAAAGTATAGAGATGCACATGAACAAAAAAAAAAACATGCTCATTTTTTTTACTCCATCAGCGCCAATTAGCCGGAGAAGGAGTTGTTAAACTCACCCTTGTCTTGGCTGTTACATAACCACACAGTAGTGCTCGCTGATTTGTGTCTATGGGGACCCTCAGGCGGCAATCACTGGATGAAAAAGAAGCTTATTTCCCCATTTAGCACATTCTCTTGCTGCCACACAGAAATGCACCCAGCTACACACACACTCAATTCTGGATTTTATGTACTACAGAAGACCTACACACGTACACAGAGATACACAACTTCCTAGTTAATTCGGGTCTAAATTTAACAAGGTGTCTGGGGAGACCGTTTGTAGACGTGCAAAGCATGACGGAGCATTATGAAGCCCTCTCGACTCACAATATGCCTTCGCTGGCCATTTCCCCAGTGCTTCATAATGGCATACCCTCTCTGCTTTTGTCTCACGCCCCCCCCCCCCCCCCCCCTCTCCAAGTCTCTCTCTCACATTTTATTATCACCTACTGTCAGAGCTATATCGTGCACACATCATATTCATAAAAGGTTATGTTGATTGTGTTATAATGTCCCTGGAGCCACACATTCGTGCCCCCGAGTAAAAAAGCATGTGAAAAACGAAGAGCACACATTTAAGATGTCTTCAGTTGGGTTTATGGTTATTTACATCTTGTGTTATCGCCTGTATTTGTGCACAAACTATGGTCACAAACCCCCAACCATGTACACAAAAGCATAGATGTGGGTTTTAAGTCGCGCGCTGCAAACCACGTGGGGTTCCTACTTTGAGAGCAATATAATACTGATACAGTACGCAAAATAAAAAGGATTTAACCACTGATTTCACAGAGCCAAGTATAGAATGGTGCAGTCAGATTTAGCAGTCTATTGTCTTTTGTTGACAAACTCACATTGCCAGCCACATCAGTGGTCTACACTGACTTTTTATGCACATTTTGCATCGTCACCTTTCTTCAGCCTGCAAGGTGGAGAGAAATGCGTTGAAATAATAATAAGCTTTATTTATATAGCATCTTTCATGCAAGAGTTGCAACTCATCATGCTTTACAATTACAGACATTTGAAAAGCAGAGGAAACGTTCAAATGAAGCCAAGCAGAACAAAGAAATGCTAATCTTTGATCTGGTCTCGAACAGTCACTGTGTATGTAAACAGCTTTTAATGTTGAAAAAGTGGAACGCAGTTTTTCCCCAACCTTTCAGCTGTGGCCCTCTTGATTCATAATTTACAATACGACGAAACCGTCATATTATATACAAAGCTGTCCCCCTTGACAAATAATCCATCTACCTATTAGACAATTCAACAAAAGCACCACTACTCAGAATTCCCCCGTCTCTCTGAAGAAGAGAAAGAATGGCATTTGTATTTCTCTGTTTCTGCTGACAAAAGCCGCCTAACCTGTGTGAGCATGGCAGGTTAGCCGCCTAGTTACCCATTAACAGTATAAAACCCAACGGGCCTATATTGCTAACCAGAGCCATGTAAAGAGAGAGTTGCATCATCTTCGTTCACTCCAGCGGGCGGACGACAGACACATCATCTTGCCATAGGTTAAGCCTCTCCATGAACCATGTAACCGTTGAACTTCCGTTGGCATAACTGTTATTTCCTTTGCTCTGGGCTCAGGCAATGCATTCACTAGTCTTACTTGATTGACGTGCACGACGACTAAACTACGTAAATCAACTGCCAAGTTGAACGTTACAACTTACAATGAGTAATTTGTTGGAATACTAAACCAAAGGACTCAGGCTGTTATATTAATATTATTCAATAAAGCAGTGAAATTACAGATACATACTTCATACTACAGTATTACTTCCCAAAAGTCAGAGAG
>JAODOY010061349.1:0-17266 GCA_025399855.1 Forbesichthys papilliferus
TAAATCAACCTGGAGTTAGGCAACGCATCCATGGACAATCTACTGAAGGACAGAGCTCGGGCACCTGGAAAATATCTCTGAAGGAAGGGTGGACTGCAGGGTGTGGCACAAAAGGCAGAGCATAGTATGGTAGGAACTCTGTGGTCTGGCTCAAGGCTGCACCGCGGGTCTCCAGGTAATGCTTGAAGTGGGAGATCCTTTCCTCAAACTCAGCTCGGTCCTAGAGAACATATTGTACTGTTATAAACCTCCAAGTGTGTGAGCGTGTCTCAATCATCAATTTAACCATTACATATCTGTAGTATCAAACAGCATACTCAGTGAGGTGTGAATACGTAACTACAGTAACTAATAACCACTTACATGGCACAATGGGGACATCTGCTGACCAAAGGTGAATACAGACCATTGCAGTGGGAACATGTAAAAGCTCAATAGTACAAGCATTAAGAGTTATGATCTTGCAATCTCTTCAATCAAAAAACTCGATACTCAAAAAATGTAATATAATGTAAGAAAATGGGGGCCATCAAACAAACAAACCTTTTTAATTCAACCTAAACATGGTTTTGGAATCTGTATTATTAATATATCCCAGGAGATGGGTGGATGTATTGTTTTATTGGGAATTACCTGTAAACCACTTCTTGCAAATGCATGTGGTCCATTCACTATACTGTAGTTATATGGGTCCATTACAGCTACATTTCTCATCCAAACAAGAAAATACTACCTACGTCCTGAGATACTTGTGGATGAAGTTAAGTGTATTGATAACCCTTGTTTTTCCCCCCTCATATGGAGTATATGGGGAATAGACATCTAGGTCCAAATTAGACATAAATCTTCTTTAAAATACGCAGATTTAAAAAATATTGCAGCACTTTCACTTGTGTAAATTGGCCTGTATCTGAATGCCTACAGCTGCTGTTATAGGAGTCTACTTACATGTCTGCCTGGGTGGCTTTTCAGTGGGTAGATAGTGAAGTGGATGTGAAGGTAGAATTCCAGCCTCTGGGCTTGGGAGTCCAAATCTTTGACATCATGTGAAATGTTCTCGGTCCACAGTTCAAAAAACACCTTGTAGTCTCCATCATCAAATGAACTCAAGAGATCTTTCTAGAGTGGCGAGATAGTGAGGAGGGAAGTCAGTCAATTATAAAAACGCTGAAAGACATTTATCAGTAAATTCTTGGAATTGTTCAATCATTCAAATACACTTGTAGTGTTAAATTTCTCCTCAGGGATGTCTATCTTATCTTAAACAATAATCATAATTGCATGCGCATATTTGTTGAATTGTATGTATTTGTTGTTTCATTTGTAGTCGTTCCACTCCTATATTTGTCCATCATCCAATGAAAATGCTATATAAAATGATCAGTTACCTGAATGAGAAGAATCTTAGAATCTCTGCGAGTATTTCCTTGAGGCTTTGAAACAAGCTTTCCTTTGTTTTTGCACTCTTTGTCAAAACTGCGAACTGTCTCATCAAATTCTCCAAATTTCAAGTACTGTAAAAACAACCCATCAATCAAAAGATAGTTGTATCAGCAAAATAGTAGCAGACTAGCTTTGAGCCTTTTTTAAAGCCTTTATGCTGGTTAGCATAACGGAGATCAGCCCACCTCTTTTAGCATCCCAAGAAGATCAGCTTCATTGGCCAGGATGTCTCCCATCTCGTCTACCTGTCTGGAATTCATGCAGGCACCAAAGACCCATACAGTACGGTACGGTACGATACGGTACTCGGTAGACGACAGCAGACAGCATCAAATGTTGTTCATGATACTGAGATACTGAGCACTGTCGAATTTGCAAGAGGAAAACACAGTGGCATAACAAGTAGTTACCACGATATATCTAATCGTCTACGGTACCGTACCGTAAGTAAATAGAAAACAAATATGTTATATTAATAAAATATATTTTCTCTGGAGGAGAAAGAGCTCCCTGTCGTACACGACATCACCATAACAACACACCGTCAGAAGGTACATAACTAACGGGTTGCCTCACCCTTATCGTCCATCAGGTATTCTGTAATGAACACCTCGGCATCAAGTAAATCATGCAATTACTTTTTGTATAAAAGTGTAGAAGAAGCAAGCTTATTAGCTAATGTAGCAGTCAGTATATGTAAAGACGCCAACACATAGCAACCAGATAGGCGTGATAACCATGCTGGAAGGTGAAGCCAGGTGTCGTAAAACATTTTATTTTACGCCAACTGGAGATATAGGACAATTTTACAAATTAGAAGAAAATACATATTAATAATGATACAAAACACACATGAAAACAACATAATGCCTGTTGTATGGTGTATTTGAATATGATATATCTTACATCTATTAGGTTTCAGAGATTCATACCGTACGAACGTTTAACCAATTTTACTTAATATAATTTAAATATTTTCTAATGTTTACATTTTATACTGTATAGATTATGTATAAAATATTTCCACAAATATTTTGGTTTACCACATTGAAAATGTGTTGTTGTTAAACCGGACGTGATTGTACAATAATATGTGAAAGGTCACGGGTCACGCACATTGTCACTGTGCAGTGAATGCACAAGTCTTTTTTTGTTGTAGTAATGAATCTTTTTTTCTTTCGATTTACTAGTTAACTAGACACTGACCAAATAACTCTAGTATTACTCTTCAAAATAACACGACTGAGTGCTTACAATATAAGACCGTTTATTTTATTTTAAGGTAAGTTTTCAGCAACAAGCTACCATAGCAGCTAATTATTCACTAACATGTAGTGTAGCATACACAAAGTTGAGATGTTTCTATGATTTACGAAATTGTAGTCGATTTTAAGGTTACAATTTACAATTTCGACTGGCTTTGAATATATTAATGTGAGTGTGTCTTTCGATCGAGGCAATATTGATAAACGTAAGCTGTTCTGATGTATGGTTTTTGTCCAGGCACAGACCATAAACCAAAAGCGTAATGGCTGGAATTTTGTTTGAAGATATTTTTGACGTGAAGGACATTGATCCAGACGGCAAAAAGTTTGACAGAGGTGAGCGATTTCAATCAAAATTTCAACCTACGTTAGTAGCGTTTTGATTGAGCAGTTTAGTTGATGCAAACACTTCCCAGATCCCACCAGCTGATTCTGCTGATTTGAGCCTATATGCAACACACAACGGTGTAAAAACAGCAACGCAGAGAAAAGTGCTCATCTATTGTATCAGCCCACAGGTTTAGAATATTGCAGATTTAGAAACAAACTTGGACCAAATTAAGTTACAAAACAGCATGGGAACTGGCTACGCACTGTATAGTTGTTTTATAACATTTGAAAGCAAGTCTAACTTTTATTAGGTAATTTAGCAGATGCATTCACCGAAAGCATCTTACGTTACGTTAGATGGAGGCTGTGCTTGTTGGGAATTAACCCATTTTTGGTGGTCAATCACTCAAATTCCTGGGCACCTACAGATTCATAATTTTGAGTTTCCTTTGTCTATAACTCAATTTATTTAGCAGATGTTGAAAAACACATTTATTTTATTATATTTTTATATTATTATTTAAATTGTGTTTGTTTTCATTCACTCACCTAAACATTTATGGAATATTTACAGTTTCTCGCCTACACTGTGAAAGTGAGTCATTCAAAATGGATCTCATCTTGGATGTAAACATTCAGATCTATCCTGTGGATCTTGGTAAGAAGCTATAATATATACAAGGTTTTAGTATGTTTTACTTATGCTAATAGTGAAGATTTGATTGTTGCCTGTGGTATAGAATTGTATTTGGTACACTGCATTATATATCAGTTACCTCTTTGGGTGTTCTTGATTTTTGGATGTGTAGATGTAACTATTACATAATTATTGTTGTGAGCCATGTAATCCCTCATGTGCTCTTTTCAACAAGGTGACAAGTTCCGACTGGTCATAGCCAGCACATTGTATGAAGATGGGACACCTGATGATGGGGAGTACAATCCTCAGGATGACCGACCATCCAGGTATCTATCACGGCATGCTATCATCATAACATAGCCCCACTTGTGTGGCAAATACTACATGGGAACCTTAACGTGTATGTGTTGTTTATGAAATCCTAATTTAGGCACTTATTGCACATTCTATATTAAGTTTAAAGGATTGGTGGCAAATGTCTGTTCTCATGTCTGTACAGAATTGTGTAAAACATATTTTATGTTTGCGGCCCCCACCGCTTGGAGTGTTCTTCAAAACTCTTTGAAAATTACTGACTTTATTCCTTTAAGAAAATTGTCATCAATTCTTAAGTAAATGGACCAATAGACTGTTGGAGTTGGAGTATAGGGTTGTTAATAGTAATTACTTTGATCTACGTGCAGTGGACTAATGAGGCTTTTATGTAATGTGTGTGTCTGTCTGACTGACTGTTCATTTTATGTTTTATACTTTGTATGTTGTTTTAAACTACTTCTTGACCAGGTCTCTCCTGAAAAGGAGATTTTAATCTCAGTGAGATGTGCCTGGTTAGGTAAAACATACTTGTATGATTCATGCAGGTGTATATTTTGTTGTTTTTTGTCATCTGACTTTAATGTCTTCTTCAGAGCAGACCAGTTTGACTATGTGATGTACGGAAAGGTTTATAAGATTGAGGGTGATGAGACTTCCACTGAAGCAGCCACACGCCTGTAAGTGATTTGTTTTTCAGTATTCAGCTATTTGTCTTTGTTTCACATCAGATTTATTTCACCATGTTCTTTGGTTTGATTTATTTTATGAAGTTAAAGGTACAGTAAGTAATTTTCAGATAGTACACTTTCTTCCAAATGTGCCAAATATCTCCTTGAAGTCTATTTTACTGTTCTGTGTGCGCTGAAAAACTAACTGGTACTTCTACAGTTTGCACACAACAATATCCTAGCCTTCGCAATGCATTTCCAATATGTGGGGTGGACCTAATCTAATGAGGGAGCACCCTATGGCATTGATGGGAGTTGTTAAATCAAGTTCAAATATGAATAAACTTTTTTCATTTGTGTTTTCATTCTATAAATTACGTGTTTTTGTTTGTTTTAATCTGTTTTCTTTCAGCTCTGCCTATGTGTCTTATGGGGGTCTGCTCATGAGGCTCCAAGGAGATGCCAATAATCTCCATGGCTTTGAAGTGGACTCCAGGGTCTACCTGCTTATGAAAAAATTGGCTTTTTAAACACCAGCTGTGTCCCACTGCGACGGTTTTTTGACTTCCATAGTTAAAAATTCTGTCACAAACATTATGTCACCACCTGAGACATTACACTTCCAAGTAGGGAGCATATATATGGTATGCTTCAAAAGAAGATGGAAAACAGCTGCATATGCCTTATTTTATTTGTCATTAAAGTAAGATTTTCCAAAGAGATGGACTGCAAGTACAAGACTGTTTCAAGGAACTCAAGCAACTCTCATCTGTTGGTACACTGTAAATAAATGTTTTTTTATACAAAGTAAAGTGTGCAGTAATATATTTTTTCACTATTGAAAGTCTGTTTGGTGAAACGGTGTTTTATTTCAGTGTTATTATGGAAGTAATTTATAGATGTGGTCAGCAATTGTAAACTAAAAATGTTTGTGATATTCAGCAATATTTTTTCTACTTGTGTTCCCAGACCCATTAACTGTCTTTACAGAACCAGGGCTGTGTAGAAAGTAACACCAGATTATTTGTTTCAGCCTTACAGTAACTGGGTCTGAGAACACAAAGGAAGAGCCTATACTGTCAGATAAATTGGATTGATGGTGTTTGATATGTGTAAAATATACTGTAATGTTCTATTGATCGCAGAAAACTAAAATGTTACTATATGGAGTGTAATTAGAGGTGGGACCGAAATTATTAACCATGGGAGCTTGGGCCTTCAGGTGCTGTGCCCCCAGACTCTGGAACATACTTTCAGTTCACATTCGACATGCCATCACGGTTACCTCGTTTGACAAGATCCCTAAAACCCACCTCGTCAAGGTTGCTTATGACGTTTGACCCTTTGCTCCACTCTCAACTGTTTAATTGTATTGTTAATTTTTTATTTATTTCTCAGATTAAAATTTTATATCTATGTATATTTCAGCCAACTGTTTTTATAGCTATGTATGTGCTATGTAAAATGTCCTTGTGTGTTATTATGTTAATGGTACAGAGCATCGGCGACATGCTAATGATGGTCATGAGTCAAATACGTATTAATGGAAAAGCCCCAGGTAAGAAGTATTTTTAAATGGGGACGAAATCGCAGACACTACTTGTTTTGCAACCAAGGCTATATTTCTATTTCTATTTTTCCAAGTACAATGCAGAATCCATACATCCCTGAGATCCAAATGAGGCCGTCGGCAAACCGGAAGCGAACCCGGAGGCGTATCTTCTTGCCAGTTCTACCCAATGGTGTATCATATAAGATCAGTAGTAGCTTCTGCTGTTTATTTCTTTGGGATAACTGTATGCAGAGGCCGCATGCATACTAGGTGCAATTGCTCATGGTTGTTTTGTTTATAGCATTTCTTTCTACACGGGAACTATGACATTTCCGAGATTGGCGCATTACTTGCTGACGTAGCGCAAGCACACTTAGTACTCAGGCGTGACACGCGGTGTTGACACTTTGGTTCAGGTTTTGACACCTTCGTGATACAGTGTGTGCGCATCATGACCCTGATGTTGGATTTATTAGAAGAGTTGCCCGTGGATTAAATACAGTATCTAATGCTCTAATAATGCTTACGTTTTAACGACAGGTAAACGTTTATAGTAAAGACAATGGATTATCAACGCAAAAAGAAATTGACTTACTTCACAATCGGGCTAATCTTTCTTCTGAGTGGTGTTGAATATGGTAAGAAGATATAGCCTTTTAATTTGGTTAGATTTCTAGATGTATACGTGTATTAAATAGAAGCAACATTTTACCGGCGGCGCCCCATGGAATACCTGTTTATAATTGAAACAGTTTCTATGGCATAGAATATGTTTCAGGGTTAGAGAATGGTATGTGCTTCAAGGTATACCTTATGATTGCACATACCTTCCTCTATGACTATGAACATCTGAGGTATTCAAGGTTTCAAACGTTTTTGTTGTATTATTTTCGATTGAAGCACCTGCCCAAATATTGTTTCAGTAAAATTATAGAATTCAAATGTGGTAACATGGGCAAACCCATAGAACAGGGTAAACCGGGTCTGAAACCTAACTAATCATTATGACATGAATCAATAGCTATTTTTCACCTTACTGACCCATTTACACAATTAAAATTATGTAATTACAGGGCCTATAGAAAGTAGCCTATATCATACCACAACATGGTAGATTTTGAGATTGTTTACTGTAATACAATGTAAAGTTTTTAGCTAAATGGCTACAGGCTTTAAGGCCTATTGCTATATTTCACACAATACACCGTTGTGTCAGTTGGAATGCAATTCATGGCCAATTACTGACCAGCAAATATAGTCTACACAATGAAGTATATCTCCTGACTTAGGAATTTAATTGCAATTGCACTCTGTCAGCAGCAGCCTTTGGCTGGATAATACTTAAAGTTAAGTCAATGTTAATGGTTTACAGTTTTACATTTTCAACAAGGAGGATAAAATGGAAAGATGGAGCTACATTGATTTGATTAGATTATAACTAGGAACAATACAAAGTATAATCATGTCAAAACTAAGCATAGTTCACCTGAATATTGATATCTAGTTAGACAGAATTTCCTCAGAACTCTTTTTATTGGATAGTAATAATTTACTATTTTAATTTCAGCTGTAATTTTGCCTACAATATGGAGATACCTGCAAACTCTGGATGCTGTGCCATACTTTCTGGGTCTGAGTCTTTCGGCATTCAGCTTGAGTGGTCTTCTATCAGGTCCTTTATTTGGCCACTGGTCTGACAGAACACGGACCACCAAGAATATTATCCTGTTTGCCAATCTGTTTGAGATAGCTGGTGAGTCATGTGTAGTGAGTCTGAATCCAAATACTAGGATTCTCTGAATAGACCTTTATAGGTCTTTATAGGCAAGTCTGGTAGTTCAGCATGCCATATAGGCATACTTGCCCGTAATCTGTATTTACTTCAAATTCCTAGGTAACTTTATGTACTTCATGGGATATTCCAAGTGGCTTTTGCTGTCAAGCAGATTAGTGGCAGGTAAGTGACCTGCTATGTAGTTCTGTTTAGAATGAATCATACTCATGACTGATGAAACGTTCAAATAATTAAGTTTAAAAAATATATTAATGAATACCTTTTTATAATGATACTGTACATTTTACTACTATTATGGTTCATGTGATATTTTATTTAATGTTTTATACAAATTAACATGGTACATAGCACTTTACACAATCTGATACACACAGTATATAGCCTTTATCAAAATGCTTAATAGCTATACGGTGTGTGTATAAAAAGGGTTGAATATCTTCTTTAGGGATCGGCACAGGTGCTGGCTCGTCCATCTTTGGCTTATTAAGCAGAACCACTGCTCCAGAGGACAGGGCCACAGTATTTGCTGCAGTTATGGCAAGCCGACAAGTTGGCCTTCTGATCGGTCAGTGGAAGTGCTACTCTATAAAATTATGAATATGGTAATTTTTTAGGCAATTTTTTAGGCCTTTCAATGTAATAAACACTTAACATGTTATTTTTATTAGGGATGGCACTATCCAGTTTTTTCAGTCCCGACACCGATAACAGTGAAAGAACCATTCCGATTCCGGTGTTAAATTAAGTTTTAAATTGAGTTGCAAAGTAAATGACATCCAATCTCTATTTTAGGAAGTAGATGTATTTTAGAAACTTGCTGCAGATAGTGTGGCCTGGGTAGGTTAGACATGGCTGATGCTTGACAGTAGACCTACGCGTGTAAATTAATTAAATTGGATTATCCACATGGATCAGTTACAACTGTCCAATTGCCACAGATACCGATCCAGCTATTTAAATCAGTATCGGACCGATTTCCGATCTCAGAGTTGTATAGGTGCCATCCCTAATTTTTATGTTTTGTTTTTGGTCACAGGTCCAGCATTCAACATATTCTTGAGATTGTGCGACTTTCACATCGGTCCATTTGTGGTCAATAAATACACTGCACCTGGGGTATGTGAAAAAACCATAATTTTGGATGTATGCCTTCAGTGAACTTTGTTGAGTGCAGATTATAGACCCTTTGTGATGATGACGCTACTGTATTTATATGACATCAAACAAGACAACTGATGATGATGAAGTTGATAAATAAAAACTCCTTTAGCTACTTTAGGATGCTGAAGGTAGGATTTAAGAATTGCAAAGAGAGCTAGCTATATAGAGCAATACTGTGTGAATGATTATTCCAAAAGCCCACCCATCCTCCTCCGCTCCCTCCCTCTATAGCCTTTTGGTCTGCTGATGTGATGTGCATTGACAAACCTGTTGTTGTTGTTGTTGTTGGTGTGTGTGTGTGTGTGTGTGTGTGTGCGCGTGTTTGTGTGTGTGTGTGTGTGTGTGCGCGCATGTTTGTGTGTGTGTGTCACAGAGATAGAGCGTGTCTCTATGACACATATAATATAATACATCACGTATAATATTTCATCATATTCTGAAAAGAGCGTAAACATGTTCTAGTTTACCATGTTGAAGGATTCTTTTGTCAAGCAGTCACAGCACATACAGTAGGCATATCAGTGTCAGGATCCCACAGTTGACTTCTTTTTCCCTGATATGCCTCACATATTGTTTGCCTGTATGTACTTGTGTCTCCTGTAAACCTTGTTTTTTCAGTTCAACAGGTTATGAACACTTAGTACATTGGTTCTTTACCTTATGGGTAGTGTATCCTGTCACACAACAGCTTTTAGGTACTTTTCAGTCCTTTGGTAAAAGTCAGAAATGACAATATCTTATTTGAATGCAATGCAAAGTCAATGGAGATAATGTAGAATCTCCAACCCCCATCTCCCGTTGTGGGTAGGACTGAAATGCGCTCTGTCTCGATGCATTAATTTGATTGACAGAATTGCTGGTCCAATCATGGAATATTGTTAGAAATGTTCAGGCATGGCAAGAAAAATATCTAATTTTACATACAAGTATACAGAGGCAGCAGGGGCTATAGACCAGAGGATATATTTTCAGAGCATTTGACTTTCTGACGGATGTCTTAGTCCTTTACTGACAAATTACACTACATACAGTATAGCTCTAAAATCCTACCCCTTCATTTTAATAAAATAACAATAACACCACAGTTAAATTATTGCCCCTGTTTGCCCCATAGTTGTTTATGTGCTTGCTGTGGATTCTCCTCCAACTGGCCATTGTGGTCATGTATTGGGACATACCACCTTTGGAGAGGGGGGAGGCCGTGGGCGTTGTGGTGGGGGGAGACCCACATGTGGGAGGCGGGGAGGAGGTTGCGGACGAAGAAGAAGACGGGGATGAAGGCAAGCCGCTGATGAGCCCCCGTGAGCTCCAAGGATCCTACGGCTCGGTGGACACGCCCGGCCCAGCGAGGACTCTCACCCCTTCTGTCTCCAACTGCAACGTGCCAGCTTGTCCGGACTCAGACGGGCCTTCTAGTTCCTTTAGGCTGTTCAGCATGAGTAGAGGTGCGTTCTGTCCACCAAGCTGGTTATGGCTGCTTCACTCAGCATACAAATCCTTTGGTTCAGCACTTTAGCCACCAAACGGGATATGATTCCGCAATATCTTGTTGTTTCCCTTGAGCCTTTCTCATTTGTCCTCTTCAGCTCCATTTTCTCTTTCACACTCTTGCCTTTTCCCAGAGTTTTTGAGAGAAGAGGTTGTTGTGCTGTTGGCCGCTCAGTTCATCACACTCTTCAATCAGACAGCATTGGAGGTACACTTTTACAGAGACTCATACACAGGGACACTCTCAACCAGGCATGCCCATATAAGCAAAGCAACCATATCCCCCAACTAGTCATTTCCCTTTATGTGTAGTTCCCTAATATATGGTTACTGTCAGACTGACATTTCAAATTCAAAATGATACCCAGGCAAATAACTAATTTAAGCATTCTGCATGCCTTCACAGACCATGGTGACCCCAATGACCCAGAAGTACTTTGACTTTGGGGAACTGGAGAACAGTGTGATGTACTGTATGTGCGGCGTGGAGGTGATTTGTGGCTTCCTGTTTGTGCGCTGGCTGAGCCGGCGTTTGACCGAGCGTGGAGTGCTGACGGTGGGCTTGATCATCTCCAACGTCTCCTGTGTCTGGTGCCTCATCTTCCTGCCAAATCCATTTGGTGAGCCATGCTATTGCTCTTCTTGAAGGAGCTAGGATTGTGGTATGTCAGATGTCTGCCACTAGATGTCCCACTAGAGCACCAACAGCTCAGACCAAAACCAATGCTTTGTCAACCATGCACTATCATGCAGCCGGACCGGCTATGAAAATTAAGAAGCTTGGGTTACATCACACAGAGGGAGTGTTGTATGATGCATGTATACAATATAATATATAAACAAATCAGTTTTGATGACATGTGTGTCTTGCACAATTTACACATCTGTGACAGCACTATCAATGCAGATGCAGTATATATAGGCCTACGCAGTTTGGAGCAACATACTATATGCTGCCATCCAGATGTGGTCTTTTCAAGGGATATGCCTGCGTTTCCAATTAGGACAATGAAAATAGCATTGACAGCATAAGCAGTAGGTGCTAGATAGTGGGAGCAGCGGCTCTACTCCTAGATCCTCACGGATAGCTGAGCTTCTCACCCTATCTCTAAGGGAGACGTCAGCCACCCTTCTGAGAAAACTCCTTTTGACCATTTGTACCTGTGATCTTGTTCTTTCGTCATGACCCACCCTTCATGACCATAGGTGAGGGTAGGTACGGAAATTGCCCGGTAGATCGAGAGCTTTGCCTTCTGGCTCAGCTCTCTTTTCTTCACCGCGGTGCGGTAAAGTGAATGCAATAGCATTCCCGCTGCTCCGATTCTCCGGCCAATGTCTCGCTCCATAGTCCCCTCACTCACAAACAAGACCCGAGGTACTTGAACTCCTTCACTTGGGGTAAGGACTCATTCCCTACCGGGGAGTAGGCACTCAATCGGTTTCCGGTTGAGAATCATGGCCTCAGATTTTGCGGTGCTAATCCACATCCCAGCTGCTTCACACTCGGCTGCAAACCGATCCAGTGAGTGCTGGAGGTCACAGACCGATGATGCCATCAGGACCAAATCATCTGCAGAAAGCAGCAATGAGATCCCCAGGGGGAATGTTGCTTGTTAAACTTCACAAAAGGGGTGTCTTCAATGCCCAAACGCGTAGTAAGTGCAATTAAAGGATACATTATTGTATACAGTGGTAAGAGCACTCAATGTTTTTGAGAAGGCTTTATCTGTGAGGTCACTTCTGGTGCTGTCTCCTGTCAGGTCAGCTCCACTGTCAGGACAGGAAATATCAGAATTTTTGTATTTATTGTTTTATTAAACCTAATCTTTCAAAGGCAGGCCGGTCTGGTGTTGAGCCTGTTGCAGTGATCAGATTTGAAATTAGTGGTTATTTTAACAAAACATTTAAAATGTTGTTGTATTTCATATATAGTAGGCCTGCAAGGTGAAAATAATGAACTAAGTATTCCTTTTTGCATTTATTTGCATTTTCATACTGTCCCAACCTTTTTGAAAATAGGGTTATATATAAACATGCTGTACATAATCTGTCAGTCAAGGTATACACTTAAGGTTGTAGTGTATACCCTGGAGTGACTAGTGCTGTATCTTTGAGAAAAGAGGATGGATTTTATTCCTGACCATACATTTAACTACATGCTTGAATAAACACTTATATGAGCCTTAATCCCATCTGTTTTGTTGCTTGTATTCCTGATTGTTGTAGGTGGCTTTGCTTGGCAGCTGACAGAGTTCATCATCGGTGTGTTTCTGCAGGTGCTGGGATTGCCATTTGTAGCCGTGGCCCAAATATCACTCTTCTCCAAAGTCACATCAGAGAAAACGCAAGGTGAGAAAGCACTCCACCTAGTGGAGAAGCTGAAGCTTTACTTGTCTTGCTCGGTGAGGGCTTGTCTACCATGTGCAGTTATGTGGCTCTCATCGGCCCAATACTTATCACAGGGTTCAGTCAGGGAGTGCGGCGCTCAGTTGGGGGACTGGCCACCATCCTTGGCCCTCTGTGGGCAGGAGGCCTTATTGACAACCTGTACGTCATGCTGGGAGTGATGCTAGCTCTGCTGGCACTGTTGACGGTAGGAGTCAGAGTGGTGCTAGACCTCTATCATCCATAATCAAAATTGACATTGTGCTCATGGGAAATTGTTGGCCATTAATTACAGTTAGTGATTTGTTTTCTTTTTGAGCTGATCTAATTCTTTTGTTGTCTTTCAGGCAATGATAATGATTTCCTATGAGCGTCTAGTAGACCCAACCACTGTGGAGCATGCGGACAACTCGGCTGACAATAGATAGTGGCCTGTTCTGGGAAGTATGTGTTCACATGGTAGGTTATTACATACAGAAAATGCCAGTAAATGCTAATAGGGATGTTAGCATAACCGTACTGAGGAATTTTATGTTTAGCCATATACTTGAGTGGTTTTGTCAGTGTTAGAGGAACATAACTTTAATTGGCCCAATATGTCTGAATCCTAATAACTAATGTCTACCCCTTGATAAACCTAGACTTACGAATATTTAGGCCATTTGTCAAGTTTGATAGCATAAAGAAAGTAAAAAGCTAACATGACACAGAAATATTAACTTAAAACATGTAGCAGTGGTCTGGCGTGGTGGTGGTGTTTGATGGGTTGATGTGTCTATAATAATCAGCATACAGTAGTATCTACAGGTGCATCTCAACAAATTAGAATTTTGTGGAAAAGGTACTGTAAGTAATTTCAATTATTCACTTGACAAAAATTAAACTCTTGTATATCGTTGATTAATTACACACTGTGAAATTGCTCAGGAAAACCCCAAATTCAGTATCTCAGAAAATGTGAATATTGTGAAATAGTGTAATATTTTAAACTCAATGTGTCACACTCTAGTCAGCGAATTAACTCAGAATACCTGCAAAAGTGTCATGAGCCTTTCAATGGTCCCTCAGTCCAGTTCATTAGGCTTCTTCGACATCCTCCACACGGAGGGAAAGCCTCAAAAGTCTGTATTCAAGCATATTCTCAGAAAGTCAAGTGGAAGGGAAACATTGTGGTAGAAATTGTGGTAGGAAACGGTGCACAATCCTCTTAAGGCTCCAGTTATCCCTAATTGGAGCCTTGAGAGGATTGTCAAGCAAAGGCCATTAAAACATTTGTGGGAGCTTCACAAGGAGTGGACTGAGGCAGGAGTCAGTGCATCAAGAGCCACCACGAACAGACATATAAAGGAAATGGGCTAAAACTGTTGTATTCCTCATGTCAAGCCACTCCTGAACCAGGCATGTCAGAGGAATTGTTGTCTGGGGAGCCGTACATTAAAGCTGTTTGTGAATGGCTGTACTTTCAAAAAATGACTTGGCAGTTGATTGGATGAACCATCTGGTCATTTTTGCTGTCGGCGCACCTCAACCACGCCCGCATAGCTGTAAACACGACGCTGATTGTAAAACCTCGCGAGGCTATCCAATGTCCTCTTTTCAGATGAAAGTACATTTTGCATTTAATTTGGCAAACAAGGTCCCAGAGTCTGGAGGAAGAGTGGATAGGCATAGAATCCAAGTTGCTTGAAGTCCAGTGTGAAGTTTCCACAGTCAGTGATGATTTGGGGAGCCATGTCATCTTCTGTTGTTGTCCACTGTGTTTAATACATTCTAGACTTAATTAATCCATCTACCAGGAAATATTAGAGCTTCCTTCTGCTGACAAGCATTATGGAGATGCTAACCTCTGATTCAATGACCTTGGGATTACTGTACTTGATTGGCCAGCAAACTCACCTGACCCCATAGAAAATATATTGGGTATTGTCAAGAGGAAGATAAAAGACACAAGACCCAACAATGCAGATGAGTGGAAGCTATCGAAACAACCAGGGCTTCCATAACACCTCAGCAGTGCCACAGGCTGATTGACTCCATGCCACGCCGCATAGATGACCTCGTTCTGCGTGCTTGTACACAAACATACTTTTCAGACTGCTGATGTCTATTAAAATTAATTTTTTGTCATATTATAATTTTCTGAGATGCAAAATTTGGGGGTTTCATGAGCTATAAACTGTAATCGAGATTAAATCGTAATAATTTAAAACAAATACAGGATTGAACTATTTCACTTTGTGTTTAATTAATCAATGAAGTACTGTATATGAGCTTCACTTTGTCAATTTAATTATTGAAATGATCTTCACAAAATTCTTATTTATTGAGATGCACCTGTATATGATTGTTCTTTCTTGGAGCGTTCAATAGGATATATTAGAGGACAAATATGTGTTCATCTTCCTGACAGAGCAAATTTATGTCTCAACTGCTGTGGGATCTCGTGGGCCAAACAAGGTGAATCACACTAAATGGTGAACACTCCATTAATTTCCTCATTCACTTCTCCAAACCACGGACTTTCCCATCTTAGTGCAGAAAACTGTGCCAGATGAATGTAGTGCTTATATTTCCCATGGAAATATAGAATACAGACAATGTTGCATACAAGCTATATAACAAATAATTATTTATTTGCTCAATATTTTTGACAGTGTATTTATTTATGCACAACTTGCGTATAATGTATTACTTTATTAAACCTACATCTGGAAGATAATATCGGCTGTTTACATATTTATCTCATTCTGCATTTATTTCTAGTTGACTGAACTGGACAAAATTGAAAAATGTCAATAGCCAGGGCTCAATTGAAATGCAATAATAGTTTGTAAATGCTGTTGCTAAATATGTTTTATTCTGTTACACCTGTTCTTAATTCTAAATAACAGGTTTTCTGCTGTGGTTTCTCTTTGATGGTGTATAATGTAAATATCCTGTCTCAAACAAGACTGGATGACAATGCTGTTTACTTTCTGATGTAGTAGCATTTCCAACACTAGTGGGAGCATTGTCCCTTTTTAGAGTGCATTATTGTGGATTTGGTTGAGTTTGGCATAATCAGCAGTGAACCTTTTCCACATCCCTGTTTACCAACCAACTACCACTGCTAAAAACTAAATGTCAAAATTGCATGATATTGTACTGTACTTTGTGTTCACAATACAAG
Organism: Forbesichthys papilliferus; assembly: GCA_025399855.1. Classification (NCBI taxonomy): domain Eukaryota; kingdom Metazoa; phylum Chordata; class Actinopteri; order Percopsiformes; family Amblyopsidae; genus Forbesichthys; species Forbesichthys papilliferus. The sequence goes on from JAODOY010061349.1 coordinate 16,212, forward strand.
TTTAAGAGCAATATTCTTTGACATTTGTTTTAGTTGTACAATGCAGTAGGTAGCAAATGGATGCACGTTTTTCTACTTTGGGAATATAATAATAAAACATACTGTTGGAGTAAATTTTGATTTTAGGTTGCAATCATTCTGTTATGTACTGTCTAATGTAATCAAGGTTTTGAATATCTGCATTTAGGATTAATATTATTCATTGCATACTTATTTTGAAACATTTTCTGAATATAATACACTGTTGATAAATAAAAGGCAGCTCCAGCATGAAGTATCTCAGACATATTGGTCAACCTTCACTTACGTGAATTGCCCTGTCCAGGTCTCAGTAGATGTTAGACCACCACCTGAGCCGGTACTGGCTGTTGTTCTAAACAAAAATGTGACTTGGCATGTATTCTATACAAGTATTGTATTGGAATGAACCATTCTTTCTAGTTGATTCTCTTTTTTGCACAGCCAGATTAAGCCACTAGAGGGCGCCTGGTCAAGCAAAAAAACTAAAGAGGGAGGAAGATACAACATTGCTCTCACAACCTCTCTTACTATAAATGTAAGAATAAATGTCCTTCTCTTTAAGTATGCATTTCTTAAATTAATGATTCCCCCTCACAGTGATTGGGCCAATCAAGGGCCCCCCAAAAGATAAGTCCCTGGTGCATTTGACCGGTGTGTCCGGGCAGAAATCGGGCACTGCTCATTGCTGACTTAATTATGGTGGTTAACGGCGCTGAATAACGCATTGTTCTAAAATCTCCCATAGGTGGTACATTCGGTTGAGATCAGGTCTCAGGAGGCCATAGCAAATTATTTGCAGAGTTGTCATACTCATAAATCTGCTCATCAACACCTCATGAACGTTGCAAGTGACTGTTCCCATAAGGATACAAATGTTTCACCATGTGGTAATCTATTACTAATTAGCAGTGACTATTCCCTCTAGAGATCAGGCCTTAACACACTGAAGTGGTTCGTCTGTTATGCTTAGAGGGGGGGGGGGGGAGGGGGGGGTCCGGGAATAGTTTTGTTCCACGTGACCCCTTGCACAAATC
>JAODOY010061360.1:0-17266 GCA_025399855.1 Forbesichthys papilliferus
CTATAAAGAATAGTTCTACATGTGATAACCACGAACAGCCTACATTTATTTGTGAATGTGTCTGTGCGTGGATGTGTGCGTGTGAGGCAGTGTAAGCTTGTGTGTGTGCGCGCGTATGCGTGCGTGTGAGGCCGAGTGTGTATATATATTTGTGTATGTGTGTGGTCGTAAGCCTGTCACAAAATGTAGTTGTTAATGAGGGTGGGATGCCACAACCGCGCCGCACCGACCCCAGTAACAGGCCAGCAAGAACCTCAGAATCCAGGCCCTCCCGCGACCCCCCGTAGCGCAAAGGACTTGAGACCACCTGTCCCGGGGACAGCCATGCCCGGTCCCTAGGGAGAGTAGCAGAGAACCGTGCAGGGAAGCTCCCCACTGCCAGGGAGAGAACATGGGAGAACCAGGAACGACCCACCCAACCCAGCCGGACGTCACCTCCCCACCCGAGTGCGGGCAGAGCCAGCGTCCCCCAGGCCCCGTGAGTCCGAGGCCGATCGCGGCCCCGGGCGGTGCCCCCCCGCAGACGACTACCCCCAAGGAAGAGGGCCGTAACCCTCCCCGACGAAATCGGTCACACGCCGCGGGGACTACCGCACGCCCTCATGGTGATGGAGCGGGCAGGGGGAAGCAGCGGGAGCCCCACCCCTGCCGAAAAAGGCCCCAATTGGTCCCAGGCCCAGGTTCACGCAGCCCGCCCCAGGCATTAATAGAGGCCAGATGCTCGAGACCGCCGACCTCTGGGTCTGGAGCGGTCACACGTACCAGGGGGGCGACGCTTCCCCCCCCTTTCCCCCCAGACCAGGCAGGGCGGAAACCAACCCCAGGGTGCCTCCAGCACCCCGGGGCTCCAGGGGCAGGAGACGAGGCCAATGAGACCTCATACCCCCCGGCCCGCCTCTGTGAATGTATTGTTTTGTGCTGGATGCATGTCGTGACTTGTGAGGTGTTGGATGGTGGAGTGGAGATAAGGTGCATGGGAACTAAGGTGCAGTTAAAATTGGAGGGTAGTTGTGACCCATGCACCCCACAACTGGCAGGTTGTGGAGCCTCCCAACGTCACCCTCCCACCCCCCAAGCCTTCTGTGTCTAATGTTTAATTAGACACAGGTGGGGTGGCCAGTGGGGGAAGAAGAAGGGTGAGGCCACAATAAAGCCGCCCCACCCACCAAACTCCCCACACTCTGCCCGCCCCCCAGGGACCTAAGGGTGTATGTAATGAGACCTTACCGAGGGGGAAAGGTGAGAGAGGTCATAGGGAGGCTAGAGTGGTCCTCCCCACTGGTGGCAGGTTGCTGACTGTCCCCAGAATTCAGCCCCGTTCCCCGCCCCCCTAGGCAGGAGGACACCAGGTCCCTCCAGCCAAGGGCTTGCGGCAAGAGCCCCCCCCCAAGCACCACCAGGATCCAAGGGTGGGTCCAGAGGGGTCCAGCCCCCCTAGCGCGCAAGCCCGCCCCAAACCAAAAGATCCAAGCCCCTGAACCACCGGCCCCCACCCACCCCTGAGGCAGCAACGCACAGCCCTGAGCCTAAGCCCTTTTTTAATGGAGAGATATATAATGGCATGTATTGTTGACCAGTGATTATGTTGGCATGCTGACCAGTGTAGTAGTCTAGTCTATGGCATAACCATGTGTAACAATGTCAAGACAATTGCGCTACAACCATACATTTTGTAAATATTACTCTCAAATACTTCAACACATTCAACGGGGTATTTATAGCAACTTTCTGGTGGTGAACTTGTAACGCGTTTGTCCTTCACGTGGGCTAGCGGGGTTCAATTCCTGGGTGGGACAGATTATTCCAGTATTTTATTTGGTTTTAATAAAGCATAGTTGTACGGGCTTACAATTTGAGATATTTTTCGTCACACTTGTTTTGGTGGATGTACACTGAATAAATCATAAGGAACCCAGGTCAAGTCCATAACTGTTTACACCCACATTAGACAAGTCAGGCAACCAAATAGATGGTGTTTTATTCTGTGATGAACATGGTATGGCTAAATCAGACCATCACACTTCCATCAATGTGGGCTTTTCTAGCAAGACCTTCTGTCCCAGGTTGATCTGACTCCATGCTTAAATAAATGTTAACGTGTTAATTAACTTGTGTGTATATACTGTATATATATCTTTTTTCAACCATATTATATAGCCCATGCTGTAAAAATTATTTGTAATGATTTGTAAGATATTTATGCACTACAGTTTAAAGTTCAAGGGTTGCTCCAGACACAATTTAATTTACTTCTACAATAGTATTGCAATCTTTGACATACAGGCCCTGCCCCACGGTTTTCTCAGCTTGAACATGATATAATCAACCATATCAGTTGGCCTGCAGGACGGGAGTCTGCAGGAAAAAAGCCTTTTTTTCACATTAATAATAACAACAGATCCTTAGGAGCTCAATAAGAATTGTCCTTGGGGACAAATTAACCTTAGGGCTTTTTGTATGGTTGGCATGACAACTACTCTGCTAATCACTCAGCCAGGGCCACTTTCCCTGCTGTTTGTGTCTTTGGGCACAGCTAGTTGCGCTCAATTTGGGCAGTTTAATGTCCATCTGTGTATTGGAAAGATTATCTGGTATTTATGTATGTATTTCTACACAGCCCTGGCTCTGTAAATGGGAACACAAACAAAGTGGTGCAGGCCGCACAACATTATCTTTGTTTTGACAATTTTAGTCTAATGTGTGGGGTGAAGCTTCTGAGGGAGCACGCTGTGGCACTGAAGGGAGAGGGGTTTTTGCTTTGATGTTGAGTTCAAATATCAGCAATTTGTCACCAGCATCGCTGAACCTTTAATCATTCTCCCCAGTTTCTGTCTTGTCAGGACTATTTATGGTGCATCAGTCAACCTTCCGATTCATTTGTAAGCACTTATTTGTTTTTTGTAAAGCAACTTGGACTGGTGCAACTAAGTGCTCTATGATTGTATCTCCTATTGCGTCTGAATATAGACATCTAGAATAGCAGAAATAGGTGACCTTCACTTAATGGCATAGGAGTTGCTAGACATACAAGGAATGAATGCATGTAACGTTACAATTCCTTAGGAAGCCACATATTGCTGAGTTATCTGTGGAGCAGAATGTGTGTATGGAATTCCAAGAAAAATTAACTTGTAATATCTTCAAATATTTTCCACAGTGGCAACTATTTCTCATATTGATTACATCATTTATAATATTGTTCAAAGAGCACAATATACTTGATAGAGTAGTTGCCACACCATTCTCGCAACTTACTTATTGGACTAAAATACCCATGATACCTTGCACATGTTCCGCAGGCTATCAATATTTAGAACAAGTGTATTTGTCCCCCCTACCCCAAATAAAAACATAAAAGACGCACTGGGACCGCCCGACGATTTCGTAGTAGCAGCGCATTATCCATATTAACTTCTCATTGAACCGCTTGACAGTATAGTAACCTAAAATAAGCCTACTACACTACTGTTAGATGCTGAAGTAGATAATCCCAAAATATCCATCAATCCATCTTTATCCGTTTATCAGGAGTCGGGTTGCGGGGGCAGCAGCTCCAGCAGAGAACCCCAAACCTCCCTTTCCAGAGCCACATTTGAAAGCTCTGACTGGGGAATTCCATGGTGTTCCAAGGCCAGTGTGGAGATATAATCTCTCCACCTAGTCCTGGGTCTTCCCAGAGGCCACCTCCCAGCTGGACATGCCTGGAACACCTCCCAACACTTTGAGGACCTCCTGAATCCAACTAATGCGTATTAATCGGATTTAGGTGTTCCTCAATGTGTTCCTTCCACCACCCAATTAACTCCTCAGTTGAGGTCAATAGCATCCCATCCTTACTGTACACAGCTTGGATGGTTCCCCATTTCCCTTCTATTTCACCCTCTATGGTAGAGACAGAGCTGGAGGTTGATGGGGGATTATCGTCAATTACCTTGGTGGAAGTCACTGAGGTAGTCAAACAACAAAGTGGCAAAGCCCCGGGGATTGATGAGATCCGTCCAGAAATGCTGAAAGCTTTGTGTGTTGAGGGGATGTCTTGGATTATCTCTTTAACATAACGTGGAAGTCTGGGACAGTGCCCAGGGAGTGGCAGACCGGGGTTGTGGTTCCCCTGTTAAAAAAGGGGGACCAGAGAGTGTGTGCCAATTATAGGGATATAACACTTCTCAGCCTCCCTGGTAAAGTCTACTCTAAGGTGCTGGAAAGGAGGGGAGTATGCCTTTCCAGTGTATATGTGTTTGTGGATCTGGAAAAGGCGTATGACTGTTTCCTGAGAGATCCTATGGGAGGTGCTGTCCAATCCCTGTATGTCCAAAGTAAAAGCTGTGTAGGGATTCTCTGCAGTAAATCGGACTTGTTTAAGGTGGGAGTTGGTCTTTGCCAGGGCCGCTCTTTGGACAGGATTTTGAGGTGTAGTCGTGGTTGGGAGGGGTTGCGATTTTCTGGCCTGGGGATATATCTGCTTTTTGCAGATGATGTGATCCTAATGACATCAGTGGTCCGTGACCTTCAGCACTCACTGGATGGGTTCGCAGCAGAGTGTGAAGCGGCTGGGATGAGGATTAACACTGCTAAATCTGAAGTCATGGTTCTCAGCAGGAAACCGATGGGAGTGCCTGCTCCGGGTAGGGAATGAGTCCTTACTCCAAATAAAGCAGTTCAAGTTCCTCAGGAAGCGGTATTAAGGCCCTTTTACACCAACCGCCAATGGCGTAGAAGCCGGGGGGGACATGTCCCCCCCAATATTGGGAACAGTTGGATTTGTCCCACCCAAAATATATCCTGCGAGATAGAAATACATTTAAATATTAAACTTTTATTTTGAAAGTGACTGATTTACTGGCAAATGTGTCAGTCTCACTCTGAAACAGACAGGCTATTTCTGCAGCCGAAATGGGTTTTCTCAGGAGGGTGACTGGCATCTTCCTTAGAGATATGTGAGAAGCTCGGCTATCCGTGAGGAGCTCTGTGTAGAGCCGCTGCTCCTTTGCGTCGAAAGGAGCCAGTTGAGGTGGAACGGGCATCTGGTAAGGATGCCCCCTGGGCACCTTCCTAGGGAATTGTCCCAGCTTGTAGGGTTTCCTGCTGGAACTGCTGCCCCCGCGACGCGACTACTGATTAACAATGGATGGATGGATAAAACCACTGTAGTAATGCAGTAAGGAAAATCTAAAGGTTATCATTGGTACTGTATAATACAGTATATTACATTAGCAACTGAATTTCACACACAAGGCAGGGAAGTGTTGGAAATGGACATTTATATTTATTATCAATTAACCATAGACTAGAGCGTTAGACTTTAAACAGACCATTTTTTTAAACATTCATATATATTTTTTTCACAATCCCTTTTCCTCTCTAAAAAAAAATGTAATTCCAATGGTAACGAGAGCTTGGCAGGTACAATCATTTACTTAAAAAATATTTGTACTTCAGCTGATGCAAATCATGTGACAACAAAACAAGACAGCATTGTTTTTTTTCTCACAGCAGTACTGAGTGATCACAAGTAACTATAGCTTGTATGTACATGCACTAAAGTGCTAGTGTTCAAAAGGCATGCAATATCAATATTTGATCGATATTTGTACGACTGCCTTCCAAATATGCATACATTTATTTATTTGTCACTTCCCCAACATCAGAGACATTACATAGACAAACCTTAACAAAAAAAATGAATACATTAGCATTATAAATGACATCATGGGTCTCTGCTCTAGGTCTTGTGAAGCAGAAGAGTTGTTTTTGTAGTTCCAACTTCATAACATAAAACAATGGTCTGGATACAAGCATTAAAAGGGTACAAACCAAAATGTTTTCCTTCAACAGTAAACAATTACAACTTAAATTGACACATTATGTAATAAGTACTACAAACAAAATATTTTTGTAAAAAATAAATATATAACAATAAAGCTATACAGACAAAACTAACAAAAACAAGTAAACATTGTAATTTGGCCAAATAAAACCGCCGACCTAATTTCTTGTGGACACCTGAAGAATGAGGTTTTCCCCAATTTTCAATATATGTAGGCTACAGCATACATATAAAAACGGACATGTGGGGCTATGAACAACTCAAGTGTTTACAGGCACCTCTTATAAATCTTTAGTTTGTTTTGTCGGTGGGGATACAGTACAGTCTAAGATCTTCTATGGGGAAGATCCAGTTATCTGTCCTCATTGGTCAGCTGGTGCTACTGTGGGGCGGGATCTCAGTCCTTTAAGCTCCTCCCCCCATAGAGTTGTGTAGACAGTGGATGCTGAGTTGCCAGGGGTCTCCACCTTAAGGCTCCCATGAGGAGGAGAGCGCTCTCAGGGGGCTGCCTCCTCCACATTAGGGATGGCCCGGCTGTGTCCCGGGGGGAAGCTGAACCTCCTGCTGGAGCCGTGGCTCCACGTGGGAGAGGAGGAGGGGGAGTGGGCGGCCCAACGCGAGGGGGGGCGTCGATTGGCGGGGCGCGCCGGCCTCAAGAAGCAGGAGTCCAGGGGCGGAGCCACCGGGGAGCGCGGCAGGTCCTGTTCCGGGATAAAGCAAGTCAGCGCTTAGCCTCATCCACTATGAGCATGGGTTTAACATGATATGGATAGTTACATGTACGTATGCACGCACGCCCAAACATTCACAACCATGAGCCAGACAATAACAATATAGATAGATTGTGTGATAGTAAAATAAAATAATGCTAAATACTGTTAAAAATGCTTATTTTCTTTGCCATTTAAAGGCAGGGTTAGTCATTTTCGAGAACGCTTGGTAAAGATAACCCTCCGTGCATCCGCGACGTTGAAACACATTCTGAAGCAAAACGTAGTGCTACGGCTTTTTTGATATGAGCAGTTTTCGCCACTTTGTTTATGTTCCTATTCGTGGCACCAGGACTGTGTAGAAGTATCAGGGGTTTTTTTCTCAGCAAGTACAGAGAATGGTAAGCTAGCGAAATGCGAGAAGATATTTGATGAATTTACAAATTAGCTTGCAATAGCTATACCTATAACTTACTTATTATTTTATTTTATAAATTTATATATTTTATAATATTTTATATTATTTTATTACTATATTATTTATATTGTATTATAAGCCACATTTATTCAAATCAATATGATTAACTATAAGCTAACTAAAAGTATCTCATTCAGTTGAAATTAAGACAACAAGGTAACTGACGAAGGCAATAGCCGAAACGCGTAAGGTGTCCTAGCCCATACATTAAAGGCTTTTTCTTTTTCCTTGTTTTTTTAAGTTGCATTATCACTTTTCATTGTGGTTTTCTGCACCTTCTTTACGTTTTTTTTTAACAAGGTAACTTAGTTCAAGTTTAAAATCATTATTAGGTGAAGTTACTAAAACCCCCACCAGTTTGAATGAATGCCCCACCAGGACATCATGCCACCAGGCCCTATTCATAATTAGTTCATGCTCTACAGGCCCCAAGAAGGAAGAGAAATCAGAGCCGGCAAGCGACAATCTAGTTCTGCTAAAAATATTCAGCACCGGGGCTGCGGTGGCCTGACGGCCTGAAATGAGGAAAGTATATCTGCAGAGATGAATGGTGTATGTATACGATGTAGGTGATATGTCATTCAGCCTGTGTGTGAAAAAACAGATGGCTCCACTAACACATATATTTTACATCCCACTCATTCATTACAGAAATAAAGTCGAGCAATGAATGATATACGTAACCCAAATACTATCAGCATAACCAGTGCTTCTTTGTGATGTAATAATCATAATGACACTGTTCCTGCATCTCTCATGCACCAGTGGGTGTGTGTGTGTGTGAGAGACGTATAGGAAGTCAAACAGCCTACTGAACACGGCGATGACCAGAAAGATGTTTCTCAACAAGCCTGACTCGCCAGTTGATGAGCTACAGCATGCAAGATGAACCACAATAACACCAGGCTAATTTTGAACCAGTCACACATGCACGCGCACAAACACACGCACACACGAGACAGTGGATGACGAGGGTTAGCAGCAGTCTTCATCACTGAGTCAGTGGAGGACGTGTTAGTGTGAGAGAAATGACAAAGGAACTGTAAAAAGAGGGAACAACAGCAGCAAACGTGAGGAATGGAAACAAATGACGAGAATAAAACACCACAGTCCGTCCAGGCGCAGACGGACACACAGAGCAGCCACAACCTGGTGGAAACAGTGGGGTCTTGTTAGAAACCAATGTACGTGTGGACGTACATGAGCTAACAGTCTCTTTTGGGGAATGGGCGCCTCCAAAAAGGTGAAAACAGTGTCCAAAAGAGTCAGCGCATTAATCACTGTTCATTTGTGAATAAATAAAACATATTTTTGAATCCAGGAATAAATGCTTGACTTGTGTATGGACTACTGTAATTTTATATTATTATTATTTAATAAATACTGCTATATTATACAGAACATTGGGATGAGGCAATATTTTACTGTTAATCCAGAAAGTGACAGAAAGTCCTCACACAAGTGGTTGGTGTTGTGATAATAAGGTCAATAGCAATTCTGATAAACTGTACCACAACGTGACCTTACGGACAATGAGGCCATAATGGATGACTCTTTTGGATCACGTGAATATTCAATGAAAGGGAAACATGCCAACGTCAACACGGACACAGATGTACGATCGCCGCCAGACCTTCTCGGGGGCTGAAGGAAGTGGAGGAGGCACTTACATCACAGAGGAAAGCAGAGTTAGAGTCCCCAGGGAGCAGTTAGTATGACAGTGTGGTTCTGGACAAGAACACAGCGGACAGGAAGGAGCAGAGGAGGAAGGGGGTGGGGGGGAAGGAGAGGAGAATATGTTAATCTGAAGAAACCGGGGAAGAGGAGAACGAGGGCAGCACCATGTCCTAACTGCCTGGTTGGGTCACATCCGGGGACACGCACACAGTTGTACTGGATTACATTAGAACTAGAATGATTTCCAGTCTGACGTTAGCTTCATTTAATGACTTCCTGTTCTCTTGCTTTTGTGTCAGAAACATTATACTGTAGGAGGCTGCTAAAAGCAGACACTGTGTAACATTACACACCCTTTCATGGGCTAATAGATGATGTTTTAATATCATTATTATCATTATATTATCAAGGTAAAGTAGAAACTCTAGAGGTGCAAATACAATACATTTTACTAGTTGAATACTTACTGTATGTACAGTTATTTATTTGAGTACTTAGTAGCCTATCCATATTCATGTCAAGCAGTACAATATATACAGTAGTTTCTATAGTTGTGTGCCCTGACTGCACCGATTGCGCTTGTTATTACAGAATTATTATGAACCCTGCATCGCTAGACGGGGGCTGTGTTTGTTTTTCTGCTCTGCTTGATGGCTCACTTATGACAGTATAGTTACTGCTTGACGCTCAGTAGTTAAGACTCGGTCTAACCCATCACACCAGAGGCCTAGGAGGTGGCTGTGCCATACGGTGATCCACCACACAGGTAGTATCACACACCCAGTTAGTGTAGACCTGCAAGAAGCAGCCATTGGTCCCAGCACTGGGCAGATTATACATAAACATGCAGCAAGCTAACTAGTGATGCTACCAGTCTGTTATCACTATTCATCATATCATTTTATAAGCAAAGAAGAGGTTCACAGTTCTAAAAGCTACAATAAAGCCCATGAATCAATTATTAAGTAAATACATTTGTATATAGTCGGTGTTCACACACTGCTATGTTGCATGCTAAGATACTATTATTTTATTACTGGGTTGAAATGGTGACTATCATAAGAGTACCTTCAAGACAAAACCTAGAACATAATGCGTAAAAAAATACAGTTTGCTAAATATGAATGATGCATACGTACATATCAGACAACTGGTGTGTTTTTATCTACAGCGGTAATGGCCTACATTAGTGATTTCCCAAACCATCCAGCTTCTGAATTGAAATGGACATTTTATTATTAATATCAGTACAAAGACCCTACTGTAACTATCCACCTGAGATGATAGCAGCTGCTAAGAGATATTTACCTTTCCCATGCAATGTTTACTAACCATAAAAGTGTATGTAAAATAATGATTATAATTTATGACTGTTGGTCATGAATCATTATTGGGTATATAACATTACTAGCTAACAATACATTACTAACTCACCAATTACAGTACCAGTAGAGGCATAAATCAAGTTTCAGGGATCCTTGGAAGTGGCGCAAACAAACACAAAGGCAATAACGGCCAAGCAACAAGAAAGTGTACTAGAACTAAAAGAGCCTCTATTTAATGAAGTAGAACTGCAGTATGAGTTCTAGTCAGAAACAGTAACGTATTCATTTTACCATCACCGTGAGTCAGTGCTTTCAATCTAGGGAGAGACACATGCTGTTATCCTGTGGCCTACTGAGAGCACCTGATCATCATCATCATCATCATCATCATCATCACTTTCATACAACTAGAAAGTGTCAGGAGAGACTGTGTGATTTAGGGTTGGGGGCAAAACAATAATGTACAGATGTGCAAGAGCACGATCTTAGGCATTAGATGTGTTTGTGTAATGGCCCATACAACTAGTGCATGTACCTCAATGCAGACAGGCTGTCCTCTCTCTGAGGCGTCTCTGCCGTGGCTGCTGGACCTCCTGTCTTCTCTGAAGGCCTGCTCCATCAGCTTCTTGTTGAGGATGCGAGCCGTGTTCTCCGCCAGCGTGTATCCCGGGGGAGCTGACAGGTCCTGCCGCCAGCTGCCCGCCTCCTGCGGCTCCCCCATCAGCTGCACAGGGCTGGGGGAGCGCCCCCTGGTGGTCCTCAACAAGTCCTGCGTGCCACCGCCCGCCGCCGGCCTGGGATCAGCGCTGGGGGGCGCGGCGGCGGTGTGGGCGGGGCTGTGCTCCGGGGTGGCCCGGGAGCGGCTGGGGGACCGGGCGAACTTTTGCGGCACGTCGTAGGCGGCGACGGGCGTGTGGTCGATGATGTTGAAGAGGCTGGAGAGGCCGTCGGTGATGGTGGCGTGCACGGGGCTGTCGCGCGTGGTGGTGGAGCGCGCCCACGCCGATTCGCTGTTGCCCTTCGGGGGGGCGGGGCTGGGAGGGGGGGCCGAAGGCGCGGGGGCCCGGCCGGGGCAGGCCGCCTCGGCCTTGCCGGAGGCGGATGGCCTGCGCTGCAGCTTGGGAGAGCCATACTTGGGCGAGCAGCACGGACGCTCGAACTTGGCCTGGATCCCCGGGGAGTAGGGCGCCTTCCGCAGGCTGCGCGAGGGCGAGGACACGGGTGTGGAGCCCCCCCCGCCCTTGGGCGTCAAGCAGCGGTGGGGGCTGCTGCTCAGGGCCGTCTGCAGGCCCACGCTGATGGTCTGGGTGGTCTGCGTGCCGCGGGTGGTCACGCCCGTCGTCTGGCAGGCGGTGTCGCGGAGCAGGCCCATGCGGCCGGAGAAGGCCACCTCCTTCATGTCGTCGCTCAGGTTCCGGGAGAGCTGCAGGTGGTCCAGAGGGGACGCGTAGCCCACCACGGGGCCCACAGGAGGGGGCTGGACGCACGGCCACCGTCCCCCGCCGCCGACAACGCCCTCGCCCCAGGACGCGCCCCCTTTGGCGTACAGGAAGTCAGGCTCCGGGGGAGCCGGGGAGTGTTCGGGGCTGTGGAGGACGTGGACGCCGCAGAGCTCTGCCCCCAGCCCCGCCCCGCCGGCCCTCAGCGGGGACCGGAGGCGGTGCTCTGGGCTGCTCAGGGTGGCGGTGGTCAGGGTGGCGCTGGTGGTCAGGTACCAGGAGGGGTCGGGGAGGGGCTCCGGGGGTCTGTCTGCCCAGTGGTCCCGGCCGGTGCCGGGGGGCGAGGGGAGCTCCCAGCCCCTGCTGTGGAACTCCTCGATGTACTTGAGGTCGTCCGGGGAAAGTGGCGGGGTGATGTCCTCCCGTTCCCGGTCGCCATGGCGAATCTTGTCGGGCAGAAACGGAGAGCTGTCCATCAAGCGGTGGAAGTCACTCATGGAGCACACCGACTTAGCTCTGTAAACGACGCACACACACATACGCACACACACGCACAGCCCCACACACAGGACGGACACACACACACACACACATTGCATCAACAGCAAGGCAACAGCTACTGTATCTCACTACTTTTACATCACAATTATTATGTAACAGAGTTAGACCAGAACTTAAAGAGCACGCACGCACACACACACACACACGGTCAACTGAACTAACAGCCGTTCTCCCAAATGACTTCTGTGCATGCGCCACAGAGAGATAGCAGGCAGCTTATTATTAGAACTTGCAGGTACTGCATGTTGACTGTTTAGCGTGAGTTAAAAAAAGTATCCTTTGCAGAACATGTATCCATGTTGTTTTGGACTGTGTCAGTGTTTTAATGAAGTTACCTGAGCAGATTCCCTCCGCTCAGCTCCTCCTCTGGGAAGGCAGGAGGACTCTCTCGCCCAGAGATCTCATTCAGCGCCTGGAACACAAACATGTTTAGAACATCCGGAGCTGAAAATCCACCGGATTGCAGCAGTCCACAAACCCAACGCACCCCAGCCGCAACGGACTAATCACTAATGCACTGTGGCTGTGGGAAGAGGGTATACATGGGTCTTTATTTCTAGAGAGTTCTTGTGGACTGAGAGCCTGATATGATGCTGCTGCCTGTTATTAAATGTGTGTCATGCTTTTTCCGACATTTACCTGCCTTCAACACTAAACCATTAAATGATTCTACAGATAAAACAACAACAATAACTTAAATGCATATTCATGTATGGATAATATCTGCAATATAAAAATAATTATTCCAAATAAACTAAATCAAACCATTTAGCTATTTAAAACTAATGTATGTATCTGACAACTGTTATATGTGAGATCATATATGTCACGACTGTCTCATGGGCTGTCCCTGTGTCTCTCTGCCTGCACTTCCCCTCCCAACCTATGGATGTCCTCGCTGTCTCCCCTGCTCAATGTGTGTTTGCCTCACCTGTCCCCAATCTGTCATCATCCCATAATGTGTTAAATACCCTGTTTTCTGTCTGCTGTGTGCTGTATCATTCGTCCATATTCACTTGTCTAGTCTCATCTGTGGTTTTTAAGTGCTGTTCTGCAAACCCGGTTATCATTAAACCTTCATACCAACAATATCCTGCCCTTGTGTCCTCATTACCACCTCCGGACGTAACAATATGTGAGATCATGGGTATTTAATTCGAACATTAAAGATCATATGACCACTCTACGGCACTCTAACCAAATGGTGACGTTTAGAGAGCCTCCCCCCACATTCCCCCACAGAAACCAGAGTTACCAGTCTAACCAGTCTATAGAGGCTATGCTCCTCTCGAGGGGGTGTATTACAGAAACTGGAGGAAAAAAAGTGTGAAATCCTACCATATCTCCATTGAGGATTACATGTAGGATTACTGGTATTACAGAAGCATGTTTCCTACCAGCACTTAGGAAAGAAATCCATTAGAGAAAAGTTAGGAATCCTAAAGTAGGATGGCATACATGGTCCTAAATTCAAAATATGGCAGAATGACTTGTGTTCTTTAGATAGGACAAGCCAAGGTCAAGACAAGGTGTCTCTACCTCATTCATGCAAGGGAACCTCTTGTCCCGCTCCAGTCTGGAGGGGGGAGGGTCCTCCAGGCCCCCCAGGGGGTCCAGAGACAGCGCGTCCAGGAACAGGCTCTCCGCTGGGCCCCTGAGCCTGGCCACAGCCCCCTGCTCCTCTCCCGGCGCGTCTGAGTCCGAGAAGGACCGCGTGGCGGGGCCGCAGGAGGCCCGCGTGGATCGGGGGGAGCGAGGGGTGCTACAGGGGCTCTCCTGGGGAAAGAACACACCCCTGTCCTTCCCATCAGGACCATCGCCCCGACAGCTGTTCAGCTCCGTCTGCATCTGCAGGAAGACGTTGATATATGTCTATATATATATATGTATATACATGTATCAGCCATGTACTCTATGGGCAGGCTGCTCTATGTGGACTGCTAAAGGACACACCCATGCTAACTGACATAGACCACCGTGCATGGAACTGCTGTTGCATGAAGCAGGGCGTGTCACTCTTCTTGCACTAATGTCCACTGTGGCCCTCAAGTGGTTTCACTTTCATTCAGAAATAACCCCCCCCCCATAGGTTGTTAGTCAATAGTTTCAGAGTAGCGCATTTCTTAATGAAAGCAGGCGATGCATAACATGAAGCCAGCTCTTAGTCATGCCACTCTGCTCTGAGTGAATTGAGATGTAATTGTGTAGCCAGGAACGACAAGAAAATCAATCAGCAGAAGACATGTTCTCTATATGGCATTATAGCATATAGCATTCGATGTATCTTGCTGGGCAGGCATGTGTTCATTACGGTAAGCACACTGTACACCTGTGCAACAACACACAAGGGAGTTGATTACTGGCCAGAATTTTTTGAATTATCCTAATAGGTTCCTGATCAATACATTTATAAAAATTAAATAAATCATTTTTCTGGGCCTCTGCGTAGCATGTGGTGTTTTACCGTGGTCTCTGCGTAGCATGAATAGTGTTTTACTGTGTGTTGGCCACCCTCCCTGTTGTGTGTTCTTCTGATGTAATGCTGCGTCAGCAGGTTTGTTCACAGTCCTACATAATACATTCACACCGTCACACTCCTTACATGTTGCAGCCTCATACAGACAGGAGTGGTTCTCAAATAGGGGGCCAGGAAGTTGTTTTGAAGGGAGTTGTCAAATGATTTTGAAATAATATCAAAAGATTTAGAAATGCTATTAGATAATATAATAAATATAAATAAAATATTAGAGTTCTACATATTTTTATATCTATAATTTTTGATATATACAATGTGCATACATATTTTGATAGAAAGCAATGAAGCACCTCTTTCTTGAGAGGTTACGAGTCAAACATCACAAGATGGTGGACCCATAGAGTGGACCAGAGCAGTTTGGCTCATTAAAAAGCGCTAGGGCATTAATTATTCATACGAGTCCTACATAGTCATGGTACGTGACCAGAGTGCTGACCAACTACAGTGGCAAACAAACAGCGATGAAGGTCTCCTGAGTGTCATTCACCTGCTCTCGCTCTCCCCTTGTCTATTTTCATCTGGTACTGTATTTCCAAATGTCCTGGCATACACACACACACAGTGTAGGACAGGGTAGTCTCATATTTTTGTTTCTTTGGTTATATCTGTCTCTACGTCCTCCATTGCTCTCTGAAGCACTTTGTAACAACCCTCGGCTAGTAAAAGCTGCTTATCAGGATTTTTAATACTCATAACCTCTCTTATCCTCTATGTCTTGACCCGATAATCCTTTATTCTAATCCTCTTGTCTTTCTTCTTTATCCATTCTCTTATTACATCTCACCCCCCCCCCCATCCATTTTATCCCTCATTCTCTCTGTTCTCTCCTTTCTTTCAAAGATTAAGGACAACTTGTTGAGACCACTCACCTGATCTCGTTGGACCGACGCAAAATATGCTCAATACATATCGACTGATATTATTTAATATTGGAGAATTCGAAGAAATCTGTATGACACACATAGAACACGTATCGCGTGGTGTCACCCTCTAACAATATTGTATTCTCTCTGGTTGGTATAGTTAGCTACTGCTTTACATATTCTGTTGTTATGTTTACCAGCACAATGCAAACAACATGCTATGTGCTTCATCCAATAACATTTTCAATTTGTGTCCAAATACAATCCTCAACCTGGGTATTTTGACGTAATTTGATGCTAAATGAAAATTCTGCTTAGGTATTATGTACATATGCACAAAATATATGGAAATACCTTGCCCCAGATGAAGAGAATTCAAATAATTACAAACTACTGCTTTGTAAGCAGGGTAAAGCAGCAACACATACTTGCTGTCTTTTACATATACATATATAAACATTTAACATATATTATGTTTCATCCATTGTGAACTGTTCAAGTTGGGACCTTTTCAGAATCATTATCTGTTTCTTGCCTCTTCCTACTGTAGCAGTAGGTCTAACTTTGTGTTATTGTTTAAAATCAGATCTACACGACAAGGATTGACACATTTGCATAGTATGGTAAACTACTTTCATGCTATTGTTAGCTCCGTTGTCTAGCCTACTGCTTGGTTGTTAGATTACCTGTATCAAATTTTGACCACTCATTAGCGGTCATGAATCGCTTCACAAAGACTTATCTATTTACCACGGACAAGATATATGTTATGTATATACATTATACATAGTCACTTGTGAGAGCCTATATCTGGTGTGATACAACTGTGGCTGCACGCGTTCCCACAGATGGCAATCAGTTTTCAGCAGGTGGACACATTTGGAACGACAGCCCGCATCCTTTTCCCCATTTTCCAGGCTCGTTAAGCTAATTTACACGTAATTACGAATACAAATACAAATCATTTTGCTGACATAACATACACAAATAGTCACATCCCTACAAAGTATATACTGTATGTATGTAACACATACATTCATAGAGTATTTATGTATGTGTTATAATGAAGCTCCCCCACTCCATCTATGTGTTATAATGAAGCCCCCCCCCACCATCTATATGTTATAATGAAGCCCCCCTCTCCATCTATGTGTTATAATGAAGCTCTCCTTTACCCCCCCCTAACTCTGTGTTATAATGAAGCCCCCCCCCCCACCATCTATGTGTTATAATGAAGCCCCACCCTCTCCATCTTGCGGTGCAGCTCTCTCACGCTGCCGTCAAACTCCTGTCTCTCGCGGTGGAAGCCCTCCACCAGCTGTGCCCTCTCGCGGCTCCACCTGCTCTCTCCGTGCTGCAGCTTCCAGCGCAGGTCCAAGGAGGTGCTGTGGCTCTCCGCCAGAAGGCGCTGGTGCTCCTGGCGCTCACGCCTCAAGGGCCACTCGGGGTCGTCCACCGCACCGCTCTCTCCTCCCTGCGCCTCCCCCCTCACCTCCCCTTGGGCCTCCTCCAACTGGTGGGGAAGTTAGCATTGTGGTTAGCTAAACGGTGTTACAATCCCGCTGTTGCACTGATGACATGCAACGCTATTAGTATCACTACTAATACCATCTACATGTTATGTGAAATGTATCTACATGCCGCTCATACAGCTCCTGGTATTACTACTAATACCATCTACATGTCATGTGTAATGTATCTACATGACGCTCATACAGCTCCTGGTATTACTACTAATACCATCTACATGTCATGTGTAATGTATCTACACACCGCTCATACAGCTCCTGGTATTACTACTAATACCATCTACATGTCATGTGTAATGTATCTACACACCGCTCATACAG
>JAODOY010061381.1:0-17263 GCA_025399855.1 Forbesichthys papilliferus
TCAGCCTCTTCATCAGCACTACGTCACATATGAGACCGTCTCTAGTCTCAGCCTCTTCATCAGCACTACGTCACATAGGAGACCGTCTCTAGTCTCAACCTCTTCATCAGCACTACGTCACATAGGAGACCATCTCTAGTCTCAACCTCTTCATCAGCACTACGTCACATAGGAGACCATCTCTAATCTCAACCTCTTCATCAGCACTACGTCACATAAGAGATGTATTATTTATTTATTTGCTAATTTAAAATGTTTTTTAAGCAGTAACGGTAACCTACTTGGATTTATAAGACCCGTAAACAGCAAAAGTCCTGTTGTTTCCAACAAATTCCTCATTATAAATTAAACTTAAACATCCAATTTAGTCATTTTAGTTGGTCATTGTCCATGTCAATCAAAATACCTCTTCTATCAATTAGGCAGGTACTGATGCTGTTAGCCAGACTACATTAAGTAAAGGCTGCTTCTGCGAGACTACATATTCCCAAGCATATTAATAATACACATAATACGAAAGATAATACAACAGGATATCTGATTAAAATAAGTAGAATAAATTAAGAACAACATATTTTCCACAACAGATGCATAACAGGGCCTCTACAACCCTTTACCCAGTGCAACGGCGTCGGCAGCAATGAGCTGGCAGGCCACCAGGTGGAGCTCTCGCACCGCTGAGGGAAGTGCACCCAGCAGGCCTCGCAAGGCCCCGCCCCCGACGCTGGCATTCCAGGACAGGTCCAGCTTCTCCAGGAGGGGCATGCAGCCCAGGGACCCGCCTGGCAACCAAGACACACACACACACACACACACACACACACACACATACATACATACATACACACACATATATATATATACACATACACACACAAACCTGCCCAGAGGCGTTACCAAGATGGCTGCCGAGAGGCCATACTGGCCTATAAGGTTAAACGTATGGCCGCCATGTGGAGAGTTGAGACCCACCTAGTTCGGCGACGTCGTCTGCATTCAGCCTGCAGCCACAGAGCCTCAGGGTTGTGAGCCTGCCCACGTGCTGGAGGTGAGAGGTCAACGCCCGCAGAGACCCGCCAATCAGCTCATTCCAGGACAGGTCCAGCTCCTCCAGCTGAGGAAGACACCTGAACAACGTAGCTGTCCAAGCGGGAGCCTTATTATTAGCATTTATACTGTATGTGGATATCTGTTAATACTAAATATGAGCTTTTTATTAGCATTTATACTGTATGTGGAGGTGATCCTGATCAAAGAAATTCGGCAATCCTTTAAGGGAAAGCGTATTACGCAGTGTTTCAGCAGATATTTATAAATGAACGCTGCTTTGACACTTCTTTTGTTTTTAACACGATGCCTGCTTAACATACTGATGTCTGTCAGCCTGGATGGACGATAGCATCTTCTAGCATCCCAGCCCGAGTGCGTGTACGTGTGTGTGTGTGTGTGCATGCGTGTGTTAGTATGTGTGTGTGCATGCATGTGCGTGTACATGTGTGTGTGTGTGTGTGTGTGTGTGAGTATGCTAACCCAGCTCCAGTAGGTCAGTAGCAGTCAGGTCACAGTGGGCCAGGCTGAGTGATCGGCTGTCTGTCTTCTTCTCCAGCCTCTGCAGGAGGACAGCCAGGCGGCCCCAGCCCAGGTCTGCATCGCCGCCGGCCTGGTCAGTGCCCCCTGGTGGGGAGGAGGCTAGAGGCAGGAGTACACACAGCTTACTTTACAGCAACGATCACCAGCCTCATGAGATACAAATTAAAAATCTATTTTCATATCAGCACGAGGAACCCCTCAATGCAAAAGCATGTGTTGACCATGTAATGTAATAATACGCATCATACATTTTGGATGGTTTTGAACATTCTGATGGGGTCAGATGAACTGGTAGCAAGTCAAATCGTAAGGACGTTTGATCTAAATGTTTTAGCTCCGCCTTTAAATGCTTTTGAATAGAACGGCTTAGACTGATTCTTGCAGTCAAAAGAGCTTGTGATTGGCGATACCCCCTCCCCCCACACAAACTTTGGCGGTGCCTTGCTCAAGGACAAAGTCAGCAGTGGTTATTGTTATCTCACCTGGACCTTCCCTCACGTCCGTCTCTCTCTCGGGCCGGGACAGGAAGTGGAGAGCTGGCTTCCGGTCCACAGCGCTGCGTTTACGGCGAATCTGGCTCATGAGGAGGTCGAGGGGCGAGCGCTTCGGGCAGGAGTCTCGGCCCCTCAGCCCCTCTGACCAATAGGAAGCCGTCATGGTGTACAGAATGTCAGTAAATTAATGTCACAGCATTTTTGTCTTGCTGAAATCATGTTCAAATTTGATTTTTTTTACATCTTAATGCAAACCTACTCGATTAGCCAAATGTGGCCCACCAACTGCCCCCATGTGGCCCACTAGGGGATTTCACTATTGACCACTATACATTAGTTCAATATACTGTATACGCACTATACGAATATACAATATATTACTGTAAATGTGTTATTATGAACTGTTCTACAGCCAATACATCATGACATAGCCTGCCTGTAAACGTAGTCAAGACCCAATAATCAACATGATTAAATTGGTCTGAGTGACAAGCCTACTTGTGTGCACATGTAAGGATAATGGTTGGGTATGGTACTAGTCACATTTGAACACATACCAGTAGGAATACCTGGAATTCGGGACCAATAGTCTAGCCAACTTTAGGTTTTGTCTATACTTTGTCTAACAAATATATTTTCAGGCACCACATTGCAAACTGTACCCATGTGAGCGTGAAGGCTATATATGCCAGAGAGACTTGAATTGTCGGCATCCTATAATTATATAGAAAACCTTCTCCATTGACTCGACACATTGGACATTAACCAAGCTGCAGGATGGATGCTCTCGATGTCTCGCTCTCATATAGACTCAATAATTGCAAAGAATATGTGGCCCAACTACAGTATTTCCGTGATAACATCTGTCCCACTTGAATTTGTAATTATAGCCCTGTCTTAACGTACATATGCATTGTTTGCAGGTGTTCTGGCAAAGTACACACATTGTACAGGCATTCAATTGCAGGTGCTGCTATAAGTCTGGACCTGTCAGCGAAATTAAGAACATATTTTGTCAATTATTTCTTATTCCTTATATTTACTTTGACTATTGTATAAAGCCTTATGTGGTAAATAATGAAGAGAATGAATAACCATTAATTACAGGCCAAATGTAGCCTAGTTTTTAATATATATCCAGCCCCATAGACGCTGTGTGCAACTATTAACTAGCCCACTTCACAAGTATAGTTTTCCTGATTAAGAAAACATTTAATTACTCGATTAATTCATGTTTGGCATAAGTCTTATTTCAATAAATGCATTCATTTTAATTAAACCAACAAAGTAATAAGTCTACGTTGTCTGTAACATTGATTAGGTTTATGAACGTCTAAATGCAATGAATGCACTTGAACAGATATTTACTCACCTGCAGGATCCATTGTCTGTTGGCCAGAAGTTAACGTGGATCATCAGCTTTAGTGTTTTATTTAAATTCGACGGTGCTGATGTCTTCTCCATTTAGTTCAACATTTACCTGAACGTGTTTGCAATGTGCCTGCAGGTTAACGCCACACACAGCGAAGACGTCAGCTGTCCCGTGGTATTCAGGTGACTTAACCCGGAAGAGCCTCTGAATCCTCCCAACTTAATGATCTGAAACTTGAATCCTTATAACTTAATAATGATCTGAAACTTGAATCCTTCTAACTTAATAATGATCTGAAACTTGAATCCTTCTAACTTAATGATCTGAAACTTGAATCCTTATAACTTATTAATGATCTGAAACTTGAATCCTTCTAACTTAATGAAGATCTGAAACTTCCTCCCCCACGATAGTCCTTTACATCACCAAGTGCTCCAATAATATTTTAAGGGTTAGGGTTGATTAATAAGATTTATTCTAATCATATCTTAATTATGCCATTCCTAAACTACACTATGGTTTTTAATGGTCATTCATTTTAACATTTTCCCAGGGCACTCTTGAAAAAGAGATTTGCATCTTAATGAGTCTTCTCCTAGTAAAATGAAGGTTTAAAAAATAAAAAAACAGTCATCTTACAAATATTCATGCGTTACATTATTTGTATTATTTTTCACAAATACTTTTTATTTAAATATTCCCACCCATCTGTAAATTGTAGTAGTATTGTGATGGGCAGAACATTGGTGTCAAATGGTTACCAGTTGTATAAAATAAACAAAACAGAGTTTATTCTTCCATTTTATTAGTCAACAGAACCCCTGACCCTCCTCCTGACCTCCCCCTCCCCCGGATTGGTTGTTAGTGAAATTATACCTCTGTTATTATGAAGGGAGTGAATGCCTATTAACATTTATGTGAGAGGACATATTGAACTTATAAATAGGCATCATATTCCCTGTTGGCATCAACAGGTTTACAGAAATGACCTTGGTGTGAAATAGCCACCCTGCTATACGCTTTAAAAGCAACATTGCCTTAACATGCCTTAACTTTGTCTCAAGGAGGCCCAACAAGGAGGCCTCTTTAAGCTATTGAGACGCCCTCTCAGTTCTGATGGGTGAACAGCCTGTTGCCACGGTGGCAAGCATCCTCTTGCCGCTCAGTCATCGTCCACGGTGGGTGTGATGGTGACGCCCCTCCTGATCTGGCCCCAGCCAATCAAACTGAAGGAAACGAGATGGAGCCAATGAGCATTACCGACACCACAACACTTCTAATTATCGATTATCTAATCGAGCAGAGCATTCTGGGTAGTCTGTGACCCTCACCGCCAATGTTTCTCCACACGGCGACTCAGGGCGATCTTCTCCCCGACCTCAGTGCAGACAGGATTCGTCAGGACGATCTTGGCCAGGTCGGCCTTGACGGCGCTAACGCGACCGCCCGTGGACAAGGAGCCGATGTTGACCATCAAAACCTCGTTCTTCGACAGCTTCTGGACCTGACGGGTCCAAAACACCAGATGCGGTTAAAAACTACTTCTATACACATACAGCACTTGTCTTCATTTCTACTAACTAGATAACCTTACCACACATACGTTTGCCAGCATAGAATAATTAGGCTATTATCAGAATTACTAGTGATAATGCACAATATAAGTTATTCTATTAACTGGATAAACAGAATAACATTTGTTCTATAAAAGTTGACAGCTGTTATTTTTTTCCCCTCTTTATTTTGTATCAGGGTTCCCACTGAAATGTAAAATTCCCTGACAAAAAATCTGCAACAGGGACATTTTTCGAATATCGTGGAAAGTTTAACCCCTTAAACTTGAGATCCGCGCAGGCGCAGATTTTTCGTGTCTATATTTCGTATCATATCTTCAGAACGGTAAATGCTAGAAACTCATGGTTTTTTTCTCCATAATTCTGACATTCCGCTGAAGAGTTTGGTATATAGCTGGTCTTTTTTGGCATAGTAGGGGGTCTACAAAATGGCAACAAATTCGTACATAAAATATGCCTTGCATAATGGATTCTCGTACGTTTCTATTCATGGCATAGGTTTATTTGATGTCACACACCTTTTTTCCTCATAATCCAGACACTCTGCTGAAGAGATCAACATATAGCTGTTGTTGTTGTTATTATTACTACTACTACTACCACTACTACAGGGTCTTTGCAACACCACGGCCAAGTCGCACCTAGAATTACAACTGGAATATTTATTTATTTGATAAAATGAGCCATTCAATCAAAACAAGGTGTGTGTACCCTTGTAAAATGTCCCCTGGAAAAAAATTTGGGTTCCACTTGAATATTACTCGGTTATATACAGTAAACAACAAAAGCCGAACATAATACAAACTACACTATACCAAAAAATAAATAAATACAGCATTTAAACATGGATAAAGAAATGGATAAAAGCATAACCAGTGAAGCCAAGGGCTTATAAATAAGGGTGCATACACTTAAATAAATAAAATGCAGCTGGTTACATTTATTTTCTAGAACAACCATGACTTGTTCACCTTGGCAGCCTTCTTGTCGCCCTCAGTCCGGACCCCCAGCAGCCTCCGCAGCAGGAAGTAGGAGATCTCCAGCTCCGTGAAGATCTCCGGCAGCGCCCCCACCGCTCCCAGAACCTGGCCCACCATGCGGTCAGCCCTGCACAGGGTGGGGTCGATCTTGGTGCCCACCCCTAGAGCGCACACACACACACACACACACAAACACAAGTGTTTACAGTTTGTTATGAAAACACGCCACTTCACCTGCAACAGAAGAGCGTCTGGTGTGGTCTGGGCATGTGCGTACCGATTAGGCCACCAGGGGCAGCGTACTGCAGGTCATTGTGCTCGGCAAACAGGGACACGATCTTGGAGAAGATGGGTTTGCACATCAGCTTCCCCTCGTGGTCTTTGGACACGATGCCCGGCCGGACCTCCAGCTCCTGGCCCACCTGGGAGAGGAGAGACAGTGCTCATGGGTCACTAGGCAGAGCAAGGCACTAACACTGCCAGGGTTAGGGGTTCAAAACGTCACAGATTTTGATTGGCATGTCAATTGAGCCAGTCAGAGCTGTCAAATAGCATAAACCTCCTGTATTAGCCAATAAGAGTGTGTGTTGAATGAATAGCCTTGCTCTCTTCTTACAAACAGAGCCAATTGCGACCAGCTGTTATCTTTAAATGTGCTCCAAATTACAGTGATCCTTTTGGTTTTCCAGCAGAAGCACATTTAAAGACAGTCAACACAGTAAACTGTAGTGGAGAACAGATTATTTGAAACTTCAATTCTGTTAATTGAATATCTATGTGTAATACAGCTATATTTTCTACACTAACTTAAGCGACCTTCCAGACATCAAAATGCAATTATAAATTAAGGGGGATTTCTGGGGGAGGGAAACTATATTTAAGATTTTTTTTATGTTACATCAGAATCAATGTTTTTAGTAGTCATGGGGAAGGTCTGTGGGAACCCCCTGCAGCTTCTGTATTGCAGCGCGCTGTTTCTTGCCACAGTTCTCCAGAGCTGGATTATCGTCAGAGCTGTCTTGACCGGAGACATTCTCTATTTACCGAGAACATCAAGTGTTCTTTACAGTTTTACTGAAACTGTTAGAGTTGTTGGTTCTATTCCCTGTGTAGAGCAAGGCACTGCCATGGTTGTGGGTTCTATTCCCAGGGAGCGTTACCTTCAGCACTCCCTTCAGGATGCTGCCGCCGGCCACGCCTCCTTTCAGGTCGTCCACCTCACAGCCCGGCTTGTTGACGTCAAACGACCTGATGACTGGAACCACAAACGTCAACACTCACATTCTCACCCCCCCTCACAATGTTACTCTGACAACATCAGTCATATGTAGTGGCAATAATAATAATAATAATAATAATAATTGATGCGTGTGCATTCTGACCGATGAGTCTGGGTTCGGAGGTGAAGTCTCTGATGGGCACGGGGATCTTTTTGACGATGTACTCGCACACGACCTCGATGTTGTACTTCAGCTGGGCCGAGATGGGGATGATGGGCGCACCCTCGGCCACAGTGCCTGGGGAGAAAGGGGGGGGGGGTTAGGGTGCACTTCTGTAGACATGGACGAGCACTGAAGCTGTCCACAAGTGTACAGCGTTGCTCCACTGGGAATGATTTCTGTCTTCATAACTAGAGATGCACGATCGAACAGAGGGTGACTGGAATCTAACTGTTTTCACCATGAGGGCCGTGTCATATAGCCGGTTACGTTACGGATCTTTTACTGTAAATGTATTAACATTCACTCACCCTTTTATTTAATGTAGACTGTACCTAGCTGCAATGTGGAAATTCTAATCAGTGTGAGAAAGACATCAAGACGTAGGTAAGCTACTTGATAAAATTGGTTTTATATTAAGACATGTATACTTTGTGATTTATAATTAAAAAAAAGAAAGAAAAATACTGACGCTTAGAGATCAAATCTATTTGCATAACATTGTTCATCTCACTGAAAAGTCTAAGTTACCTGGCTTATTTTTACCAATCATTCCTGTTAAATGAACACTACCTTGTAAAAGTGTAAAAACTATTTACTATTATGGCAAGCAGGGACGGTAAAATTGAGCCTATCGTCTGATCAGACGCTCGTCTGATAGGCTTGTTGTTGCAATTCCATAAGATAAACTCCTTGAGAGGCAGCATCCTAAATAGGCTATTTGCCGCACATTCAGAAAGCCACACTTAACGTTCAATGTTTAGGATACAGCTTTGTAAGTCAACCCACTTTAATAGATCGGCCAGATCACAAGAAAGAATATAGAAACTTTAGGTTGGAAAATCACCTGATTAATCGGGAGAAATCACATCCCTGATAACTCTTTAGCTCCAGTGGGAGAAACAACTCACCTTGGACGAAGGCCAGGATCTGCTCATACTGCTCCTTGGCCTGGCTCTCCTTCACGAGGTCAATCTTGTTCTGAAGGATCAAGATGTGCTTCAGCTTCATGATTTCGATGGCCGCCAGGTGCTCTGACGTCTGAGGCTGGGGGCACGACTCGTTACCGGCTGGGGGAAGTGTGGGGGGGAGGGAGAGATAGTGAGACACATAGCTACTAGGGCTGGCCCCAAATATTCAATTATTCGTTTGTTGGGTACGAATTCGATTTAAATATTGGGATTTGAGTATATGTTTAGTCACATTATCTATGCATGTTTTCCCATTAATCCCTACTGTCTCCATATGAACTCACATGTTAAAATGTAATTGCCTGCCCTACGCTGTGTCAGCAACACAATTGATTGCAATTGGCTCTGTTAGTAACAAGACAGGGAGGCTATTCATTCAACACACACTCTTATTGGCTAATACAGGAGGAAACAAAGATTATTAATTTCTTAATTATAGTTGAGTGTTTTTAATGGTGTTTTTGAGAAAGAGTATTCGAATACTTGTTCGGAAATACCATCAAGTAAAATGGCATTCGGGACAGCCTTACTAGCTACATCTTGAAGAGAAGTCCGGCTGAATTCACACGTGAAACCGTTAGCCCTCCCGCTAGAGCGGAGATTGGCCCCCCTCTGTGGCTTTGAACAAAAAGCAGTTATTTTCAGCGTGTAATACCGCCCCCAAGCTTTCCTATTGGTTTACCGCTATGCGCCGATTGGCCTCCAGTAAGGGCAAATTAAAGAAAGACAGATAGGACATTCTATAGTTTTTGCCGTCCCGCTTCTAGGAGCGTGGGAGCATCCGCCTTCCCGCTCATGTGTGACTGCAGAGAGAGGGGGAGAGATGGCCTGAGCACTCACCAATCAGCAGGAGAGCAGCGTCCATGACCGCCGCTCCGTTCAGCATGGTGGCCATCAGGATGTCGTGGCCGGGACAATCCACGAAGGACACGTGTCTGCCGGGAGGGAGACATGCCAGTGAGCCCTCACTAGCCCAGGCTCAAGGCCAGCGCCCACTAGTGGAGACGTTTGGAGGCGCACTTTTGGTCGAAACATCGAGGCAAACAAACAAGGATCATATGGCTTTGACCTTTGACTTTGGCTGTGGCATGCGTCAGGCGCCTTACAGCTTCTGTAGCTAATGCTCCCATGGTATTCCCTAGCGATGCCATGTGTATTGCGTCTCCAGTGGAAGAGAAGAATACGAGGCAACCTTGGATTTGCTGAAGCAGCCACTATCATCAGTAGTCAATTAGCAGAGTAGAAACAGTCAAGTTCAGTGACTTTGAATTCAGGGAGCCAGTGTTTTCAAAAAGACCGTTTGGCCAGCGAGCGTTAATATTTTACTGTACGTTTGTGTGTGCAATTTAGTAATCCTTTTATATGATCAAATCCTGCAGTTCTCTTCTATATTTAAAGACATTTAATAGTCTAGTGAATGAGGGCACATTGACTCGTAACATAACAGGGCCAAGCCAAAAGTGTTTGGAACCACTGCCCTAGCCCGTACACCGGACAGTGGTCCTCGGGAGCCAGCCTCACCTGACCAGTTTAAAGTTCCCTTTGGTCCCTGGTATGTCTGTGGGGAACTCATCTGGGGTACTGCTGCCACAAGACCTGTAGCACTCTGGCCGCGAGCAGCTGGGGTCTTCCAGCATGTACACCTGATGGACACATATGCGGATTTAGACACACGTGTATACATTAGAATATTTAAACATATGCTCATATTTAGACACATACACACAGGGTCTGAAATAAACATCTGCCAAATGTGGGTAGATTTTCTGTTTGGCGAGTAAATCTTAGAGACCATATGCCACACTGACGGGTAAATGTTTGAACTAAAATAGGCATGTAAATCGTGAGTAAGAGAATACTGTCGCCTGTGTTGAGTTTGACTAACACAGTTCTATTTTGCAGATGAGGAAACTTGCCAGACAGTATAGAGAGCAAGACATCATTTCTTCCAGACAAACAAAGACATGTTTGTTAATATAACAACTATATCCTGGACATATGCTGGACACAGATAATTATTAAAAATAGAAGTAGCTAGTGCTGTACCAAACAATTATTTCTTTGGTGATTAAACACGTTTTCTCTTTGATTAATCGAACAACTGAATGATCCATAATCTAGAGATCCATTCAATGTCATACGGTGCTCCCTCAGAAGCCCGTCCCCCACATTGTTAAGACATAGTGTGGCGCTGTCTGCCCCACTTAATGTTCTTTGTTACAGAGCATGTACAGAGAATGGGCAGCGAGCAGATCCTGAGCAGATAGTGTATTAACCCACTGTTGGTAATGCTAGCAAACTGTTGTGATGTTTACATTTATGACATTTGGCAGACGCTTTTATCCAAAGCGACTTACATGTATTACATTTGCCAGTAGTTGGACAGGTCGTATACCAGCAGTTATAAGCAAACAATATTCTAAATAGAACAAATGCAGCATAATGTCATTATACCTATTACCACATAGTCAAACAAGGTGCAACAGGTAATGGCCTAGCTAGTAAAGTGCAACAGGTAATGGCCTAGCTAGTAAAGTGCAACAGGTAATGGCCTAGCTAGTAAAGTGCAACAGGTAATTAAATAGTGAGATAAGAGCATGAGAAGTAAGTGCAGGATTTCATTCATGATGTCTTTTAATAAAAGGCATGTTTTACCAGGCTATAATACTGGAGGCCCATTGTTCTGTAGAGACAGCACATATGTCCTTAACAAATACATTACTATTAATATAGTCTTGCAGAGCCAGCCTGGGACACAGCGCTAGCTAACTGCGTCGGTACCCGCCTACTTGACAAGCAAGGTATTTTGATTGACATGCACGACAACCAACTACCTAAATCAGTGATCAAGTCAGACGTTAAACTTACAATGAGGAAAACTAAGCAACTGGCTGTTTACAGGTCTTGTAAATCTGTGAAATGTGTAGGCTACGGTTACTGATTAAAATACATGTGTCCTTTTAAATTAGCAAATAATGTAAAATAAAGCAGTGTGTGATCGCTGAACTGGAATTACGGAGACATACTTGTGAGTGACCATGCTAATTTCCACAGCCAATGGAAATAAACAGTATTACTTCCAGAGAGAGAGAGTCCCATGTCGATCTTACAGAGCTATATGTATCTGATGTTAAGCACAGAGTTGCCTAGGTGACAGTGCTAATGAACAGGAGACGCTGAGACTAGTATTAATATACTGGGGATAGTTTATACCAATATAGAGTCTTACCTTGGCGTTGGCGTATCCCAGCTTGATGGTGATGTTTCTCTCCAGCTCATTCTTAAACCTGACCGTGTGGACACCGGAGATGGCCTTCACCACGGTGGACTTCCCATGGGCCACATGACCGATGGTACCTAGAGGACTGTTCGATCAGTAATGGTGTGGTACAACATAACGCTTTGTGATGGTCTTGTATTTCCGGACCAGTCAAAGCCACAACTAAAGGAATATCCTAACTTGCCTGTGTGTGGTCAAAAATATTTGTTAACATCAATACAAATAACTTTACTAATTTCACATTATTTAATGGCCATCATCACCCACCACACATACACTCAAGAAAAGTGAACGAGGTCTCAATCTTGTCTTGGCTGCTACAATATAGTTATATGGCTACAAAGGTATCAGTCAGAATATTACACCATTCAGATATAAATGGATCACATATATGGAAAGCTTGTAAGCATACCAATATTGATGGTAGCCTGTCTGCTGATAATCTCATTCGAAAGAGGAGTGAGTTTAGAAACATCCTGTCGAGGAGAGAAAGAGAGTCCGTTAGTAGCGCTGTCGTAGTCTTCATGTATTCATGACTGTAGCTGTATGTATCAGAGGACATGGCTCATAATGGGGCTCATACTGGGTGTAATATCGGGAATATTGTAAAAACCCAGCTACCGGTACAAACAAAGGACAATTTACAAATAACAAAAATAACAGATGTTTTATCAGTAGTGATGTCATCGTAAACTGCTCATAACACCGGTAGGACGCCTGTACTTATAAAATAATTAAATACTGGCCATGCATTACTCATAATAAGCCCTTATTAATACTAGCCATGCATTACTCATAATAAGCCCTTATTACGGAATATGTGTCGACACGACGCCGCGCCGCGCCAGGACGCAGTAGCATGTGCCGGGTGGAGGCTAACCAGGACCGCTGGCCTTATAACGTCTCTGATCTAAGACGTATAGGCCCTTTAATGGAATAGTGTTTGTATGACATTAAATAAACCACAACAACGTTATACTGCAGACCTACCAGGGTATTTAGGTCCTGTTTGGAGAGATGAGGCTGGCCCAGCGTAGTTCCTGACTCGTCACCCGCCATCTTGAAACATAAAGGAATTGAGGCCGTTCGGCCAAGTGCCTGAATCACTAAATAGAAAAAAACGTAATACAATATTATTTAAAAATACTTCAGCTGTGTGATTGATACCTAATCGTACCTCAAAATGAAATCACACAGGTTTAATTGTTATATAGTCGTTAAAACAATGCGTTAATTTAATAAAACGTCTCAGAGTTGATTATTCGTCGGGAACGGGGTCCTCTCCAAATAGATGATGCAATATGTTAATTTTAAATCGAGATTTGAACATAATTAACGATATTTGCTTTTATTTTGTGTCTGCTATGATATAGCGATGGTTGTACACACGTTTTATTATCAACGGTGTCATTTTTAGGACGTAATAGCACTTATAACCATCTGCCATGTTTCATGTGTGGGCCCGTCCCGTTATGATGACATAATAGGCTAGGTAGTTTGTAGTTTAATTGTATGTTATTGTAGTTTATTGGACCAGTTGTACATTTACATAGATAATGTGCCATATAATAATTAATGATGTGCCATATAATATTCATATAATAATAAAATAAAAATATATAATAATAATAATAATAATAGCCTAAATTGCATTTGTATAACACTTCACATACAAGAAGTGCAGCTCAAAGTGTTTTACAGAGGGACGACATACATAATAGTGTTTCCCAAAAGAAACCAACAATAAAAAACAAGAAATGTAAAATGGTCAAAGTAATACAATAATAAATATTTAAAAACTCCTAAATTTGTAAAAGTTATTAAAGGGCTACATTTCTCTTATCCTTTCTTCTGCTATCTCAAAATGTGCAAAGCACCTGCAGTGCTTGCAATATTAGAGTGAACTACTTAGATATAGTTGATAAATGTCTTAACATACAGCTGTGGAAATAATTAAAACCACTGCAGCCGTTTCTTTTATTTACATTTAGATCATTTTTTGGTTTCATGCAATATATGTGTTTTAGAACTATATAAAATTGTTCCATTCATTTTAAACGTTTTATAGTTAGGCAATAGCATGTTACTTTTACATAAAAAATATGTGCAGTGGTTTCAGAAATGTTTTTTGTTGCTGTAAAATTGTGTGACATGGCTCTGCTAACAGTGCTAGGTTATTGACAGTTTACAGAGCTTCTCAGGCCTATTCAACTCCGGCCCTGCATGTTTTAGATGTCTCCCTGCTGCAACACATTTGATTCAAATGAACGGTATTTCTAAGGCTTCAAACAACCTTGAATCAGGTGTGTTGGAGCAGGGAGAGATCTAAAACATGCAGGGTGCCGTCCTCCAGGACCGGAGTTGAATAGCCCTGTTCTATTACATACCTGCAATACTTACAAAGTCACAACATGAATAATAAATAAATGTAGCAGAAATAAAGTACAGATTAGCAGACACGTGTACCTGTTTTTGTAGCACTTTTTTTTTTTTTTTACAATGCATTATTCCTGAATGAAATTACATTCAGCTATTTCTTCAGATAAGATCCCAGCTGTCTGCATTTTTTCCTGTCAGGACAGGGGGTCCACAGGACCAGGGTTGGCGCATGGAGAAGTCTACAACATGCAGGGCAGTAGCCCTCCAGAACCAGGTTCCCAACCCCTGCTGTTGAGGCAGTGCTAAAGACACAAGACTTTTCTCAACAGCACATATGGATGTGCCATCCAAGAAAAACTGCAGGTATGAGTTCATGCTATCCAGACTGAGAGAAATCAAACTGAAGGTCACAACATCAGGATGGTATCACATGACTGTTATCTGTGCCCCCATCTGCAAAATGTGACCTTTTTTGGATGATTCGAAACCTTTTACTTGGTGTTATTCTGTGATGTTTAAGTGCTTCCTTATAGTTTACTTAAGTATTGCATTAGAACACCAAACAGATTAAAGGCAAAAAAAAAACAAAAAAAACATGCATATCAACATTCTGTAGATTTGGCTTACGTGCAGAATAATTTAATTAGGATACATTTAAACAGCTAAAAAAGGCAATAAATGTATGAAAATGTAATATTCTTCATTAATCTAGGCCAAGGACAGTCAAGTATGCTGTTGTAACCTTAGTATGTGAAATATCACATACATATAAAAGTTACTTTGTTGTCATTTATGGATAAAGTGATTTTAGAGTTAATATTTTGCCACGTTATGAACTGCAAAAAGAAAGAGGTTACAGGAAAAGCACTTTAAGACTCTGTATGTGGTCCTTAAAAGGACCGTTGGATATGCTATATTGTTCACTTAGAGCTGGTGTACTTGGTGACGGCCTTGGTGCCCTCGGACACGGCGTGCTTGGCCAGCTCACCGGGGAGCAGCAGGCGGACGGCGGTCTGGATCTCCCTGGAGGTGATGGTGGAGCGCTTGTTGTAGTGAGCCAAGCGGGAGGCCTCACCGGCGATGCGCTCAAAGATGTCGTTGACAAAGGAGTTCATGATGCCCATGGCCTTGGAGGAGATGCCGGTGTCGGGGTGGACCTGCTTCAGCACCTTGTACACGTAGATGGCGTAGCTCTCCTTCCTGGTCTTTCGGCGCTTCTTACCGCCCTTGCCGGCGGTGGTCTTGGTCACTGCTTTCTTGGAGCCCTTCTTGGGCGCTGACTTGGCTGGTTCAGGCATTGCGATAACTTCTGTGACAAAATCAACGAATGTAAAACATAATCAGAGCTACCTCTATATGTAGTCAGCTGATGCTAATTTTACAACGACGTTCCCCTCATATTACTGGTTAGATCTTATCACGTGATAGCCTTCTAACAATGTCCCAGGAGGAGGTGCCAATATACTAACGTTGAGCGTGTCAAATTTGTAGGCTATTTAGTCTTACTATGTTATGCGCAATTTCTTGTTTATTTGTGTAGCCAACCACAATATTGATTTGATTTAATCTGACGTATACAGAAAACGCGACTCGTTCATTTACTAATCTGTTTAGGTTGAACGAAAGAGGACATCATTTATTTAAAGCAATTAAATGGCCCAGTAACTTTCCCACGTAACACCCAATTATTAGTAAAACAAGACCTGTTTCATTGCGTGTACATAAACATAGCACAAAATGGAAGGACATTCGTGTTTGGTAGATTGTTTATTTTGTAGTAACAAACACAATGATTTCCAAACATCTTGGAAATCAATATTATACTATTGGAAAGCCCGAGAAAGGCTCGACAGATAGCGAGTAATCCGTCTTCAATGGCTTATGGATATTGTGTTATAAAACACAAAATAAACATGTAATCAACTATAGGCTAACATTTCTCACTGCAGTGTAGGACTACACTTGCAAGAAATTCGTTTTATTAATGAGGTATCATATTCTACAATCAATTAACTATGCATTTCTTCCTTGACACATTTAAACATGCATGTGGTGTTGTATGTAATGTATTACTTTACACTCATTTATATTTGGCATATCGGATAGACAATAGACAACAGGCTAGATATGTTAGCCTAGCTAACATCCAATAGCACAATGATTTTGTTTTAGCGTGTACGGTACATAATATAACTTATTTGTTTTAACATTGGCCATTGTATCTTGGAAAACAATTACAAATCGCTTATAGACATATACTCAAAGGCTAGCACGTCCAAACAAACCGTGATTAACTGACCATTCTAAATAGCCTATACTCTTCAATAGAATGGAGCGATGGAGGAATGGAGGAACCAAAAAAAAACCCTGCAATGACACAAATGTGCTGGTAGATGGAAATACAATTGAATACTTAATAGTAGGCTCAGAAACCAAATTGTTCCCCTTTATAATTGTGCCGTATTTGTAATGAACATGCATTTGTGTGGTGGGGAGCAGAGCTGAGTGCGTGCTGCGCCAAATCTCTGGCAATGCTCAACCGCTTTTCTTTGCTGTTGACATTTGGTAGGGGTTATTCGGTGGGTTGGACGACTGAATTCTGGAAAAAACGAGGCATACTGGCAATTTGATGTATTCATTTAATCAACAGGCGCGTCTATAGCGTGTGGAAGAACCAAATTGCCACATCTGCACCGTCAGCTGGTTTTATTGGTCTGGCACAAACAACGGCCAAGCGGATCCCCGCAAATGTTCACGCACAGCCTTACTATTTGTGTGTAGTTTTATTTTTTTCAATCGAAAGTAAATTCAAGTTTTTTGTATGTATTAACAAGTACAGCCCATTTCCGAAAATTAACTCGGAAATCAAGTAACTAAACAGACACTGCGTGGACGATGCAGGCTTGCTGTATCGACTATGTCAGAAGTTACATATTGATTTGTACTATTTTTGGGAGTGTTAAGATTGCTGTATGGCATTTCCGAAAATAATAAGACAGTTTAAACAGATGGCAAAGTTAAGAATCTCTTTTGGGAAGTGTGGGTGGCTCTTAAAAGAGCCGTTGGGTTTTACGTTGACGTACGGTAGGTAAACCTGTATAATTTATCCGCCGAAGCCGTACAGAGTGCGTCCTTGACGCTTCAGAGCATAGACCACATCCATGGCGGTCACGGTCTTTCTCTT
>JAODOY010061392.1:0-17263 GCA_025399855.1 Forbesichthys papilliferus
GTTGTGCTTACAGCCCAACACCGTGCAGGACGTTTGGCATTTGCCAGAGAACACCAAGATTGGCAAATTCGCCACTGACGCCCTGTGCACTCCCATTTTTTACTCTGCATATTATGTGTAACTATGTTCTGCACGTCTATGCCTTGTCTTGTCCAGGTCGACGTTGTAAATGAGAATATGTTCTCAATAGGCCTACCTGGTTAAATAAAGGTTAAATAAATAAAATAAAAAGGTTCTCGTATTTTGAGCGGAAATGGGTTACTTACGATCTCCTTCTGATCGATTGGTGCATCGCGACTGATTGATCCTTTGTCCTAAAAACAAACCCAACATACCACTAAGCATCTTTGAGTGATAAGACAACATACCTTCCTGCCCCTAATACTTGTAATTGTACTCACCGCATTGCTTTGCCATGTGTACTAAATTACCTAATTGTAAATAAAAGGTTCACAAAGTAGTATTCCCTAAAAACTTTTGTGGACTGTATGCTGACATCTATTAGGCCTATTATATATGATCCTAACAGAGTTTACCAATATATATTTTACCAGGGATCACAAAATGGCTCTCCTCCAGATGTCCACAGTAGAGGAGGCCATCCAAGCCCTGATAGACCTCCACAACTACAACATGGGTGCCAACCAGCATCTGAGAGTTTCGTTCTCCAAGTCCACCATCTAGAAATCTGCCTCACAAAGCCTATACAACGTCAACACTGGCTAGTCTAGCTGGGACTGTTTCTGGACACTGGAAGCTAAATGGATTAATTGTTTTTGTGTCATTTTGATGTCGATCCTGTCATTCCTGAATGATTTTGACTTGGTAACCAAGTGTTTATTATTATAAAAAAAAGAAAAAAAGAATACACATTGTAGATATTATACCTTGTACCTCCATAATCTTTTGTACCACAGCCTTGGTATTTTGTACCCCTTCAGTGTCCTTGTGTTCGTTAAAAACAACCCTGCCTACTTGGACTTATAGGTGTAAATCTGCCAAATCAAGTATTTGTTACTGTAATAACCCAACTGCATCATAGATACCCATTGTTCCTATTTTTTCAATGCACTGAATTTTAAAGATGGTTTAAAAAAATGTTTGTTTTCAAGCCAGCTAAAATATTGACAGTAGCAGAAAACATGAATTAATTCCTATAAGTTAAAACATACAGTATGATTTTAATTTAAAAAAATGATACTAAATTGTTGATCATATTCTCAATGCAGCTATCTATGACAATATACCATGCAAACATAATGCTAATAACATGTGATGGTCAGAATGTGTATTAGTTGTGGACTATTATACATAGATCTTTCCACCTTTCAACCACATATTTTTAATGACACTAAATATTAATACTAATAAGTCCAAATAGACAGGCTTCCAGGTAATGGATACTGGCTGGCTTAACTTTATTTAGTTTTAGTTAAGATACTTATGTGCCTTACTTGACAATATCAACTGTACAGTGCAGCATGTTCATTAAACACCCATACTATGCTTCTAAGGCACACTGGTATTCAGATCAGATAGGTTTGAAAAGTAAGCGTTTTGTTTTCTAGACCCAACTGAAATTTCTGAAAATGTGCCACCGAAATAGCTGTAGCATAATTTTTTTAAATTTGTATAAATACTTTTTAGGCTTTGCAATGGAAATAAATGCATTTTCATCCTTTTTTTTTTCAGCTATTGGGAAGGCAACATATTTCAGAAACCCATGATTGACATTGTAACTACATTTTAGAGAAGGTACCTTTTGTATTGAAAGCTACTTCCCCAGTTTTAACTTCACAGCTCACCACGAGCTGAGATACAACCATGTGGCTGATTGTTTCTCTAGGTGTTTTTAAACCTTGTGGGGTTTTTTTTTTCCTTTCTAATAACTATTTGGTGTAAATGTCAGTGACCATGGTTTTCTAAGCATGTCTAGTTCTTGTAGGCTTTGGAATGTGAAGCGTTGCATGCTTTGGAAGCAAATTGAAGAATTGAGTCCACTGATCTTTGTCATGTGACAGTTTACGAATAGAAGGCTACTTTCTTGGACCAAAGTTCATGTGCCTTTAATGCTACTTTACATTGAATTTTTTCAAAACGGGGATGCATTTAATAGGACACCACTAGGAATTAAGACTTTAATGTAAGAACGAGAACCCCGTAAAATCATCCCCGTAAAAGTTATTAGTTCTTTACTGACATGACAAAATACCTTTTTGTTAAGAAATATAACTATATTTTATATAAGGATCACTTTTTACACATGGAAATGTGTTTGGTCTGGAAATGGCACAATTAAAAGATGTTTTGTTTCCAATGAAAGGTCCGGCTTGTTTTCCTGCTTTTTGATTTTTCTTCTCACATGGTCTGGCTCTTTCGTTTGTTTCAACTTTCCTCTGTAGCATGTGAAATAAAACTTCTGTAGCTCTGAGCTCTATACTTCTGCCTAGTTCTGTCACCCTTTAACTCCCTTTCTTCTGTTCTTCTACTTGAGACTGTTCCAGGGTGGGAAAGAGTCCAGAACCCATTTAGGACCCACTTAAAAACAACCTCTAATGGGCTAGATGGAGAACCCCTGATGGTACTAATTCACAGGAGTAGAAGTGCATTATGTAGATTCAGTTTGCACCATGCCAACTGACAAAATGTCTCCTTTTGATGTCTTGTTGCGCTTTTCTCTGGTAGCTGTCTGTTTTCTAATCAGTCTCGGAGGTCATCTGGCACTTCTGACATACTGTCTGATCTATATGCTTGCTCTCTATATGTATCAATTACACAATAGCATCAGTTACATTGTGCTTTTATCTTTGCTACCCACTACAAACAAATTGTTTTTCAGGCTATTCTGCAGTGGCAAAGAACACTCTCTTGTATTATAGTCTAGTATTATTATATTCAGCTTTAAAATGTAATAGATTAGTGAAGTGACATTCCATGATTTGTGTCTAGAAGTTACAAATCAGCATTACAAATGTGTTTGAGTGCATGCGCCTCACTCATCCTGAAAGCCTGATTAACGCAAATGCATGTACATTAAAATAGTTCAGAGCTATTCAACTCCAGTCCTGGAGGGCAACACCCTGCATGTTTTAGATCTTTCCCTGCTCCAACACACATGATTCAAGGTTGTTAGAAGCTTGATAACCACCCGGTCATTTGAATCAGGTTTGTTGGAGCATCTAAAACATGCAGGGTGTGGCCCTCCAGGACCGGAGTTAAATAACCTTGTAGTAGTTGATGGCAAATTGAGAATCCTAACAGCAAATTCACATGTATAGATGGCTCTGAACTCTTTCCCATCAGCTTCAGTTTCTCTCCACTTAATGACTCACGATGATAAAGTCACCTGTGTGCTCTTTTTGGAAGTAGTTGGTCCATTTGGGATTCAGTCCATCGACATGACTACGTGATGATGGACGCCCCTGTCAGCTTGTGTCTAATGAAGATCCAACTCCTGTGATGACTTAAGAGTTTGGCCACAAGCAGATGACCTGATCTATCACACAGAATGACACGGGGCACTCCTGGCGCAGCAGGCTTTCATTCTGCAAGCCCTTAATGGAATCGCTTGTGTTGTGGGTCTAGTGGTGACATGATCTATCAGGGTACGGTTAATCAATAATCAGGTCTGGCCCATGCATCACTGCAGGACATTTCATGGGATTCCTGTTGAATAGATCTAATGTTCAATCTAATCCCCTGGTGGAATATTTACATATTTATCAAAAAGTGTGACTATACCAATGGCTTTACATTGCAATTGTGTGGGCTGTGCCAGTTGTATGTCTATTGTGATTCCTTTTAACATTTTGAAATCACAAACATTTTAAACTAATGCAATATAAACATGCTTTTAAGTTAACCCATTTATGACATTTGTGGCCATATTATTTGGGAGGAAGCCTCAGCCATTCTAGGCCTCTAGCCAAACAGAATCAGTGTTTACATTTTTAAATCATACCCTGCCACATTGTTATCACAACATGGACAAGCAGAAGTAAACTTCTACAAATAAACCTACATTCTTCTTCATATGTTTTTGTATTCCACGTTGAGGAGTCTGTTCCACAATATTCTATATGTGAAGATGTGGTGTTCCTATTAATTTCCCACAACAATGTTTCTCCCACATATTTCACTGATGGGGTCCAACAATAGCATCATTCAACATTAAATGAATTGTTGAAGTCAATTGGATTTTTAAATCTTATGCAATATGTTGCAATCCGCTAGGTTGGCTCCGCCTAACTATTGAAATTTGTTTTCACTGAGATTATACAGATAATATACCATGCAGACATTAGTAATCCACAACTGTTGAGCATAAAACTCTGACCTCGCTTTCTCTTAAACAACTTTTCTCTACAGTACACTAAAAATATTCTTAAAGGTATATTAAGCGATTTTAAAATAATATACTTTTTGTCAAATTCACCAAATATCTCCTTGCAGTCTGCTATTTTACCATTCTCTGTGGTGATAAATAAATAATCTGTTAGTGGCTCTGTAAATCAGAATCACAAGTAATTTTGTGCAGACAGCATACAACAACAATATCAGCGTTCGCAATGTGTTTCCAATGTGTAGGGTAGAGCTTCTGAGGGAGCACCCTATGGCATTGAAGAGAAAGGTGTTTTTGTTTTGATCGAGTTCAAATATATATATTTTAAAAAATATATTATAATAAATACATAAATAATAAATATGTTTTCTCTCTATACAATATGATTTACTTCAGCGTACTTTTGACTAATTATCTGTATTCATGACAGGACAGGCTACATCAATATTACGAAGTGTTTAGATTCTGTTTTCCAGTAGTTTTATTTTCAAAGCACATTATTGAGACAGCATGTGGTTTATAAGGGGTACTAATACTCACTTCTGTATAATGTAAGGCATTTGCACAATTGACTGTAAATATCATTTAAAAATGTATTAGCAGTAGACTGATTGGTTCGGTTGATACATTAAGGGTAACTTCTGTTAATGTACAAGATCAATTGTTGTGTGACATTAATTTAGAGCATTAGCAGTTGTATGTAATTTGCTCTTGACTTTATGCATGTGACCTGTTGATGTCAACAATTTATCAGCATCAGCTTCAGTGCATTCAGGTATATTCAAATTGGAGTCAATTTCTGATTTACGAAAGGCTATATTTGTAGGAAGGTGCATTGTCCTAAACACAGAAATTAATCTAAGATACAATGTATGCTATATGCTAGCTCTAGATTAGAGGGTCCCACTGCCACAAAAAAAAATTGCATCCCATACCAATCCCATGAAAAAGATGGGAATAAATCTCGTCCCATCCCAAATCCATGTCAACACGTCATTCAATTAACCAGCTACACCAAAGTAAACAAAAGAGCATGAATATACAATGGCAACTAGAATTTAATTGAACATTTGAATACATAAATACTTTAATATAAACATATTTGTGTATTAAGTTGTGCATCATAGTGTTATTACCATTCCCGGTCCTGCCCAATCCCACTGACTTTTTTTCTGTTCCGTTGCAATCCCATTTCTTTTCCTGTGGGAAAGTCTCTACTCTAGATCGAAAGAAATGATGCTGTCTATCAAACACCTCATCTCTACACATACTTCTAAATTACAAAACCTTTGCCTTTGCCACTGTTACATTCTTCTCAAACAATTATAATAACACCATTTTTTAAATACTGTATGTGGTGTGCTGTAGTGATTTAAGGTAGATGTTCATGTATGTCACCCTTTGTTTGTCCATATGTCGGTACAGTTGGTTGGTATGAAAAGGTAGTAACACATTAAGTAAGCTTCCACATGCAGTGTTGCACATCACACAGCCATATTAATGTTTATACTGTATATGTCAAGTTTCATCTTTAACCTCAAGGCCTTTTGACACCAAATTCAGCCTTACACTGTGCCGATAATGACAGTATTGATTTGGCTTTTGTGCCTCTCTAGTCTTTTTCTGTCTATCTCTCACGCTGAGAAGCGAGAGGACAGTGTCTTTAATGAAGGCTTGCATCACACATTGAATCTTTTTCCTGTCCAAGCTATGCAGATCATATTCAGCATAGTGTACTCTATTAAAACTTACAAAAATATGTTGTATTTCATACATTTTGTCCAAACCATTTATTTAAAGCACTACAAACAGCAATCTTGAATTTCCTTATGTTTAAATTGTGGGCTAAATTAATTGGTTACAAAAAGGCAACTGAATAACACAGCGATCTTAGCAGAGCTGATCGATAAAAGCAAATATAAAGCTCTAGTTTTGTGCTGTAAATTGATCCTTGTGTCATATGTGTATTATTTTACAGGGGCATGATCTGCCCTGGAGAAACAGAAATTGCATTGGAAAATCAAATGTCTTTACATGGACCCAGTCTAAACAGTTAGTGTAATTTTTCATTACCTATCACGTTGGTAAACCTATTTGAGACAGAAGTCTGAGGAAGAGCTATTTGGGCTTGAAACATTACTAATTATGATTGATGATATAATTGGTGTGATGTTCTAGTCCTTATTTTTTAATGTTACTATATTTCTTTGATCGAGCACCCTTAGTGGACTTTATGATGGGCGTGGCGCTTTCTATCAAAACCTAAATCGAGCTCATAAAGATCTGGGTGGACACTGGTAAGCAGAACCTGCAGAAACCCTTGTAATACCTTTAATTAAATATTTCCGATAATCTTTTTAATACGTAATTAAACTACCAATATAATGCTGGATAATAATACATAACTATAATATGCAATTGTCCGATAAGAACTATCAGTCTCCATGATC
Organism: Forbesichthys papilliferus; assembly: GCA_025399855.1. Taxonomy (NCBI): domain Eukaryota; kingdom Metazoa; phylum Chordata; class Actinopteri; order Percopsiformes; family Amblyopsidae; genus Forbesichthys; species Forbesichthys papilliferus. Next base: position 6,793 of record JAODOY010061392.1, read on the forward strand.
AATTTTTATCAACATATGGCCCTAGTCAGAGTTAAGTTGGCTTACTGTGAGTAATTGAGCACAATTAATGCTGTTTTTATGATGGTTATCGATCTGCATTAGCAGAGCAACAGAAGAAGGTATTGTCCACGTCTACTAGACATAACATCACTTGGTTTCAATCTTTACATGCCACATTACTAACACAATTTGTCACAGATGGGGGAATGTAATGTTATTTTTTGCAGTATTCTGGCGCCATTAAGCTGCCAGTGAATATTTTCGTTTGAGGCACCCCATCTTCCGAGGTAAAAGTTTTATTACATGGTAATTTAAGACATGGTTCGTTCAACTCAAGTGTCGCCGCTGGACATACAAATCAAAAAGAGGCCTGCTGGTATTTTCAGTCCTCATCTTCTAAAGCCTATACATTATCCTCTTTTTATAATCTGTTTTCTCTTTGAATTTTTTCCCCTTGTGCTCCTGAGGTGAGTCGAAACACCCGGCAATAGCCATGAACCTCCCCCACCCCCAACAGGCACCTGATTGTTATGCGTTTTGGTTCAGCGAGGACCCCGGAGATATTCATCACTCCTTCACGTCACTGTGGCTTTTATCACTTACATTGATCATCAAGGTGCACAACCGTTATGGCACATGGTACATTATGGAGTCATACCGTAGTTTTACTCAAAGTGGGGGTGGACTTCGCCCCCTAAAGATCCATGAGAAGCTTCCAGGGAACATGGTTTATTCAAGGATTTACAAATGTACTTCTCTTTAAAGGCCCTACAGACAAAGAACTCTAAATTCAAAACCATTCCATAGAGCCAATGGGCAATCAGACTTGAGTTCAGTTGATGCCGACAGCAAGTGCCTAAATCTGTCACTGTAGCACTACGTTGGAGATTTGAGGAGAACAGAGAAGCTGATGGATTCCATGTTTATTGGTAAAATAAGTACAATCTTTCTGCTCTACTTCTACTTCCTTAATGTCGAGTAAACAAGAGGAAGGATACAGGTAAAAGGATACGCACCCCAATAATGATTTCACAAATCGCCCCCATGTGGCTTATTGGTGGAAGGTGTTCCAATAGTCTGCTAGCACCTGTGTTCATCATCACCGCCACACTTGCTAGTGATTGGGCCACAGCAAATTTCCACGCTTTGGGGTAAACTGTTAACACCCAATACTGTTCCTCCTCAGTAATGAGCATAGTATTTCTTAAGGTCATATTGGAGTGAGCACCTTATGAAGTTGAGAGAACATGCGTGTGTTAACCAAATTGTTCGATTGTGATAATGAAAAATTGAATTGGTCTAGTAATGTGCAACTTGCAATGTGCATATGTCAAATGTATGGACAGATATGTAAAATGGACAGAGCCGACACATGACTTCATTGTGTGTAATTGCAGTGTGCATCGTCGAGGCTGGAGCAAGCAAGTATTGTTGGTTGGCTCTTAGGTAAACCACTTTTTTTGTTGTAGGCCTACTTTTTTGTTTAAAAATAGTAAATGAATGTGTATAAATAATTAGCTCTACATAATCAGGTTATCTGTACTATTCTCACCCACATATAGTGCACCATTGTTCACAGCCAGGGCTACAGACTGCCCAGCCACTACTTTACAAACAGCGTCCCTGCACGTATCTTCAGTACTGCCAATAGGACCTTGAAATTGTCCGTGCTCAAATTAATTTTCTTGCAGGTAACAGCTAATTTATATGCTTATGAAGGCAATTAGGGGGCATTTACAACGCGCAGATCTAAAACCATCCGACTGCGCACAATTTCAAGATCATTTGCGATTTATAGATTTCACATCTGGAAAAGTGGCGTACGCACGTTTTTTTTTTGTGTGTACCATCATTTTCTCTGAATAATACATTTTATTTAAGAGGCCTTTTTTAAGACATTTCACACATACTCACATTTTATAAAGGATCTTAAGATCAAATGCAGGATGGTGTCTATGCAACTTTTTATAAACGAAGCCTCTGATGTTTGTAGCCTACACAGTAAATAGTAACGCTAACAAAGTGGTGCACTATCCTCAATGTGTTTTCAGTGTGTGGTAGGCAGAGCTTCTGACGGAAGGAAGAGGCTATTTTGTTTTGATTGACAAGCTTTCTCTAGAATGATTTACTTAGATTTTAAGAGATTTACTTACTTTTAATTCACCTAGGCTATTGAATGGGTCACCAAAACAATAGCCCTCCCTAATTTCACGAGCAGGAGCCGTCACTGTACGCCACCAATGATACTTGAACATCAAGTGGCGATAGCAAGACTGAAATCAGTCTATGTTATTATTTATGAAGTTTTATAGTCAGCAGAACATTAGAAGAAAACAGATTTTTTACCTCGTTTTGAACTCTTGTGAACTTGCACAATACTGTTGATATCCATCAATACCACTGCCTGATGGACACCTTGAAAGGAGTTTTCACTTCTGGAGTGGTACACTTACTTCTATTGGTTTCCACACACATTCATTTACATTAAAATTATACATGATAACTAAAGAAAATCAGATGACATGACGCAGCAATCAAATATTATCCCTAATTTGTCTACATTTTTATAAATGTACTTAGTGATGTTTCTACTTCCATCTCTGTCTCACGCCTGTGGGTTGGGAAGGGGTTGCTGGGCAGCAGTGAATAGGGTCGCCGTGGTAATGGGAAGCTTTGAGTGAGACTGACAGGGTGTGCATGTGTAAATAATCTATTAATTAAAAGGCAAGGAAACAGAATGAATTAGGACCCCCCTCCCCCCACCATGATATCTCCATTCTCCACTTTCAACCATGCATACACACACACGCGTGCGCACACGCACACACACACACACACACACACATACATACGCACACACACAAAACTCCAGGTAGACATTTATTGAGAGATTAAAGGAAAATCTTCCAAATTGCCATATATAAAAAAAGGTAATTTACAATATTAAACCAACTTTTATCTATATGCAAATGCATTTCCTTTCCCATAACCTATTTGAATAATTTATGTGAAGGTTTTTGGGTAAAACGAGGTGGGGTGTCTTTTCCCAGCCATCTAGAATAACCCAGTTAGGCTATAAAGGCAACTATTAACTTCCTCCCACATTTGTTTCATCTTCCATTTCATTTTTTTATTTATTTTGCGCATTGGAGTTTATTTCTTTCAATTACACCAATGGCTTTTCCCTTAGGTTGCGGCACCAGGGGAGCTAACATTCACAGGTTATTGCACTGCTTCTTCTTTGCGAATATTTTTGCCCGAGGGGCATTTTTCTCTTCTGTGTCAATTGTTGTCAGTATCAGGTGCTTTTCTGTTCCTCCAGGCTCACCTCCTATGGATGTTAGACACACACACACACACATTCAGAGGGATATCAAGCTGACACAGGTAATTTCATCCTTCCCATCAACCTTAGCTGTTGTCATTCCTCGGCTCCTGCCACATATAACTGACTTTAGCGTGTGCCTCGGGCATCACTGCGCTGCCACCAGATAAGATCCAGTGATAAAATCAAATTCTCAAAGCTAATGTAGACAGCAAGAACCACAATAAATGGAAGATTCATCCAATTTCCTTTGCAATTTTTAAGGGTACAAAGGGTCTCCAATCATTGTAAGGAACAGTGGTAGAAAAAGTAATGGCAAATATCGAAAGTGTCCAATTATATTACCACATAAGACAATTCCCAAAATTTCAGACATTAGGTGTTCTTCATGCCTTAAAGTAATGCATGTAGAAAGTAAAAGTATAATATCCCAAAAAATTATTTTATATATTGTCTCTTAACGAACACTATATCTGCCCACATTAAGAGTCTTAATCTGTCTAAACAGCAATCGTAGCATGCTTCCTTACCCTCCCACACTAATACAAATGCCCTTGCTGTTACAATATTTTAGGAGGGGACTATATAAAATTATATTTCTTAAGATTTGTGTTAAATTGTGTGTATATTCCTGATTTGTGTCTGTAATTGCCCTGGTGGTATTGTTTTGATTTAAAACTGAACAGTGGTTTTTCAAACCTGGGAAAGAAATGAAGGAATGTTACAATTGGGGTGATAAACCACAATTGAGTGTGCCTTTAAATCTATTTTGAAGTGAGTAACAAATAGTTGTGGGAACATTGTGATAGTTAAAAAGTAGAAACATTTAAAAAAAATACACATTCCTCAGTACAAATTCTCCTAAATTAGGCCTACTGCAAAGTATGTCTGCTTATTTATTTCCCATTGCTGGCATGGAATAATCTCGAGCAACACTTCAATTTCCACTCTGCATGTGTCTGTTTCTAAAATGAATTTGGAACCCCCCATGCTAATTCTAATTGCGGCATTACAAAACTAACATCTTTCGTAACATCGCCGTGCAGCAGAAAGGTGATTATTTCAAAGTCTCCATTCATATTATCATCCAGAGACACTCTGTAATCACCAGTGAGTCACACTCCCCATAACAAGGCACCAAGATGCCTCTCAAAAGGTTAGTCGAGGTGCGATCTGGACGCCAGTGGTTAATTGACGATTATGTACAGTACATGGTCTGAGCATAGCCATTCCTTTTAATGGGGTGATTATTGGCAGGAAAGACATATGGCCAATGGCCCCTACGGTGGCCTCTGAGGGACAGTCTGACACCAGCAGGGGGAGAGATGAGATCAGTGAGTGAGGTCACCATGGTGATATAATCTCCTGACAGGAACTATCAGGGAAACAAGTTTAATTTCCTGCTCCTTAGAGCTGCATGGGTTATATAGCGGTGCTAACAGAAACACTGCCGCACAAACACAGCGACACAGGGACAGCCTTGCATTGCTGATATTATCATATTTTAATATTCTTGTTCATGTAGCAGCACGGCTGCTCTAATTGGATATATAGCAGCAGTTGTTCAGGATACCTGCTGGTGTTATCTGTCAGCTGTGTGTCTGCATCTCCACGTCTGTGCACTGCAATGAGGTGGTCTGAAGAGGACATGCTCGGAAATACACTTTTTCTCCATTTTGTCTTACAGTCCAAAAAGCTTGAAACACCGAGAAGTATCACCGACCACACTGTTATTTTTTCGTAAGAACCCCTCCTCCACATTTATGCTCGATCAATTCATTTTAAACTGTAAGTTATCTTGTACCATACACGTAGGCTACAATGAGGCTCAAGTGATAAACTTAACACGTGTTTGTTAAGCGTTAATAAGGGCAGATCCAGTGTCATCAAAAAGCTCAATTAAAGTGGCGTGAAGCATGCCTACATGGGAACACAGCCAGAAGTTACAAACGCCGAGTTGTGGAACTTTATGCCCCTCGAGAGTCAATGTGGATCTCTGGCTTAGTTGGCGAATAGCGGCAAGCCACAGGCCAGCCTTGCACCTGCGGGTGTTGGCAGGGTAACTTCACACGTCCTCCAATCTCCAAACTGCAAGCAGGCTCTCCGCCACGTACAAAAGGTCTCCAATCTCCGCTGTCGGCGTGACGATGCTTTAACAAGGTCTCCTCAGCAACAGAATTCAAAACAAAATGTTGGGGCCTAATTGGCCGCTGGTTAATACATTCATTTTAGACCATGCTGCCGAGAGCCTAGAACGGGGAAGGGGCTTGTATCCTTGCAGGGCCTTTGTGCAAAATTAAGTCAAGAATGCATTGTGCTAATGAAGCTACAGGGGAAATAAAGCAGAAGGAGACTGATCAAAGGTAAAGTCATTTTAAAGGTTACTTAGTGTGTTTCCATTACCACTTTTCTGTTGCCCAGGAAATTGTCTTGAAATCTATAAGAAGATTTTGTCCTGTACTTTTGTCTTGTAATTAACATTTTGTTAATTAATTAACTAGTTTAATTTGTACTAATTATACTGTACACAAATTTACTGTTACGTTCTATAAGTGAACAAGGCAATTTATATAGTATTGTTTTAGTATAAGACATATAAAGGATGTTTTGATCATTTTCACACCTCTAGATTCAAACATTCTAGTCAGATTCCAATCTGAGATCGCTTTGCCAAGTGTGTGTTTAGCTCGCATCATCAGAAATTGACGCGTTGTGAGAAGTAACATCATTCCTATTAACTGTAAATCACATTGTATTGTCTCTCTTAAAATATCCCTCTGCGAAGAAAATCAATGGAAAATAATTATCAACGCCAAACCTTAAACCCATCGATTTGACCTCTGCAGCTGTTGACACATACTTCATAATGGGCACCATGATGTGGCTCGGGTGACACCAATGGCTGTTAAAGCTATCATCTCAATGAAAGGAGATGGGAAACAAAAGGACACAAAGGTTTGTTGGAAAAGGACATTGTGGCGACGGGTTGAATTATGCTTGCGTGAAGAAATATTTTTATAGAAACAGACCCCAGTAAATGGAAAGTCATTCAGTATTTTCATATCTACACTAACAGTCATATAAAATGACAACATAGAAAAAGTCACACTTTATTCAACAGGTGTTTTCTAGGTTCTTTGCAAATTTATTGAGAACTTTGTTTTACAGTAATATCTGGACAAACTTAAGACACTGTAACTCTGAAACAACAACTCTGTACATGTTCTGATCATTACCATGATCATTTAAAAATGTTGGTATGTTAAAGAAATAATGACCTTGTTAGCATCCATGTCTGTCTGGTAAACAAGCGTGGCCTGCCCTTAGGTCACGTAGCAGGCAACCTCATGCTGTATGCTTCACAGATAGGCCATCAGACGCTTGTTATAGATAATAGAGACGCCAGGTTAAAAGTTCAGAGCCAAGCTAATACACAGTAGTACATAATGGAATGTAGTATTTGACGTTTTTCCAAATGTGACATTGGTAATTAGCATTCAGAAAATCACTGTTCTCCACTGGTGAACAAAGGTAAAAAACTAAATCAGCATTTTTGTCTTCTCGCCTATAATTCCTGAGAAATTAATTTAATTTTCCAATCAAAGATTTTCAAAAGAGGTTTTTTTTTGCAAACATGCTTTTGCATGTGAGGGTGAAAGATTAAATCCCCCCTTCCTGTGGAGATTGCATTCCCAGGAGAGACCGTCTGGGTTTGCTGGCTAATTGGGATTATTTAGCCAGAGAAATCTGTATGGCGGGTGGGGGTGGGGAGGATGGGTCTTTCACACTTTCTTGTCTGCTGGATGGAAACCAAACATGTACACGCTCATTATCTTTCCTAACTGCAGTAAAAATAAAATATGGCAATCACAGGGTTACGGAGGTGTACAAAGTTTGACATGTGTGAATAATTCTGTGTGTTGTGAATATCCACGCATGAATTGCCACCTGATGTTTGCCAGTTAAGTTTGGCTGTACAAGGAGATCCATTAAGTATTGGAGCCGAATTTACTGCCTCTCACTATTGGCTGACTGTGTTATTTGCTGATTGGCTCACTGGGTCATGTGGTGTATTGCTATTGACTACTCTCTGTATCTCTTGGCAATTCTATATAAACTCAAGTCTTGATATTATATAGTAACATCTCCTCTTTGTATTTTATGTTGTATTTGTGGAGAGAAGTTTGGTGGATTATTTAGAATGTTGTTTTTCCACAGGTAACTTCCTTGCAATGTAATAAAGGGAAATTATGACACATTAAATGATATCCAATGATATTGACAAAAGCGATGCACGACAGTGTCTGGTAAATGCATTAAGACAAACTGACATTCACAGTGTGCAGATGTGCTTTTTATTGTCACCACTAATAAGCAAAACATGAGCTAGCTAGACCTTCATTTGACAACTTCAGCAAACTATACAATTTTAGCTAATTATTTGTTTGAAATATGTGGGACAGGTGTTGCCAATTGTGGTCATACTCGATCATGAAAAATTATGATCATTGATAATAATGATATTATTTAACCATATCCACCAGTTCTTATGTATATTTGAATGCTTACATCAATTGAGTTGCAGCAGTGCAATTAGCATCATCTTTTTAAACAGTATCCAGAGAGACCCACGCACAACCCATGGAAGTTCCCTTGTGGACAAAACAGTGACTTCCTTCCTCCAGATGGGAAAGAGGCCCTTGACAGCAGCAGGCTCCGACCTTGAAGCAAGCTTGGCAGCGCCAATGGCATTAGAGCATGATTTGTCGTCAAACTCTAGTTACAGCTGGATACATTCAGTTCTGTACAGTACGCTCAGACTGGGTTGAATGAGGAGAGCTGGAAAGCTCTAGAAGGCAGTGCTGTTGGAAGATGAGGCATATATCTAATATCGGAGAACGCCTGTGGGCGGACGCTCCCCTGGGACGAGGTGTCTTGCTCCATAGCGGGGGGTCCATGCGGGGGCCCCTGAAATAGATAATGGTGACAATGAGTAAAACAGTGCAACAGTGGGCAGAGGAAAAAAGTAAAGAGATGAAAAGTTGATACAGTGTTATATGTAATATACGGAGCCCCTTTGGGGTCATGCGTAGAAAAAAAAAAGTTTGAATCACAAAACATCAAAATGTTTGAATCACAGTTTTGCGAGAGAACGCAAAAAGTATTGCGAGGGAACGCAAATATTATTGTGATGGGATGCACACCTACTGTATAGCGTGGGAATGCAAAATATAGCTATACATTTCATACCATTACTTGTTTTTTCTCAGCATTACCCCAAAAGGGCTACTTAGTAATATACACACACTATACAATTCATATAACTTCTATACCCTTTCATCATTTTAAGTTGACGTTTTCTATGATATGCCCCTACTGTCAAATGTTTTTTATCAAAATATACTAATATCAGCTGTGCTTTCCAGCCATCTTGCCATTAAATGGAAGACGTCTAACCACGCTTAGTGGACACATCCCAAGAATCTTTTAAAAGTGTGGGTTGGGTGCTATGAATCCTACCATTTGGTAATTAGGCCATAATTACTGGTTGGATTCCTGCAGTGTGAAAAGGTGAATTTGAGAACCTTTAGCAGCGGGGCAACAGTAAATGAGCCTGTTTCACAATTAACCAGTATTTCTTTTCACCCCAGCCAATGTGCATCATTTTTACATCACTTTCTTAGGGGGCGTTAGAAAAAGAAAAAGAAAACTCAATTAACGCTGAGTTGCCTTAATCTTCCCACACAAAGCAAATAAACTCTGACCTGTTTGTAAAAAAAAAAATTTAAAAAATCAGTGCTGTGATTTTTATCTCAAAATAATAAAAAAAGAACAAAAAGAGGTTTAAGTTTTTTTTTGTTTTTTTTTCCTGGCATCACCGATTCCCTAAACAGTTTCGGCCTTTGCCATATTTGTTAATAGGAGAGGAAGGGATGGTTTTTCAAAGCTTGACTGGAACTGGAATGATTTATTCTCAGTGTGCTCTGGATTGTCAACCCACCAGACATCGGGGGTGGGTATCTCAGAGATTCAAAGGGAGAGGGATTCCTATTGTGACTTTATCACAGACTTACCAATGTTTGTGACACTGCGCTCTGGAGGTATTTTATTCACGCTGTTTGTCTTATCTTCCTTTCAGACGCAGCATCTTTGTTCTACAGAGGAAAGGGCAGATGGTTTGATCGGCATAGAGAAAGAACTCAATACAAACTCGCAAAGCTGTGACTAAATGAGGTCCCCCTTTCCATCAATAGAAGATTTGAGATGGCTATAGAGAGAAAAGGGAATTTCTTACATTATAGTAATACTTACATGAGCATTGTAGGGTCAATATCTAAATTCATAATTTATGTATATATTCACAAATACATGCTGGTTTACTTACTGCAGCTTGTGGTCCTCGAGTTAAAGGTGGAAACAATAAACAAATGTGAGCGAACTCCAGCAAAGCTAGCACTAGCCACTATGATCCTAAACAATAGGGCTGGAAACGTTACCGTAATTTCCCAACTATTAACCGCACTGTATATTTAACCGCAGGTCAGTTTATGTAATTTTTTTTAAATAAACTCGTCTATTAACTGCAATTTATTAAATGTTACATCAGGTATTTTTATGTAAAAAAATGTTTAAAAAAATTGGACACCAATCACTTCAATATACTGGTGCTAGCAAGGCCCCAGCAGCATTTTCTCCACAACAGGTTCCCGCTCCAACACGAATCCCATCGAAAAAAACTCCACACAAAGTTTGGCCAGACGTGCAAACAACAAACCACCGCTCGTGGGAATATCGCACACACCAAAGAAGGGTGCCACTTTCTATCAATCACTTTTCATCATGACACCTGCAATATGGAATTTTGCAGATCACAAGCATATTCCAGAACCAGTGACACAAAACTTAATTCCTGCATAAGTACATGGATCCGAGAGTGCACCGAGACGTGTCTTATCTTCGCTCAATGTGCACTGCACGGACACTATTCAGCATCATGCTAAATAAAATAAAATATATCTGCGTGGACAGCTTTCATTGGATTTAATTTAATGTTGTACATGTCACCGCATAGACCAGGGGTGCCCAACCCTGGTCCTGGAGAGCTACCGCCCTGCATGTTTTAGATGTCTCCCTGCTCCAACACAC
>JAODOY010061402.1:0-17263 GCA_025399855.1 Forbesichthys papilliferus
ATACTGTATGTGTGGCCTATTTTAATATCGCATATATTACAGTGCCCCTCAAAACACTACTACATTTAAAAACAACATTAACTTTGCAAACATAATCAGACACTGTGCTTGTGTCTTTTCTGCAGCTACACATCTGCTCGAATCGGGATGACACTGCAGCGCTCACCATCCGTTTCTGCACAAGAGCGCAACAAAATTGTGGGCATCTTGGTCGTCATCACCATCAACTTCATGGTGGTCTTTGGACCCTACCACCTAGTGGGGGGGTACAGGTTTGTGTCCCTGCTGCTGACAGAAGAACCGTGCGCATTGGAACGGTCCATTTTCCTTATCTACCGAATATGCTATGGCCTGACCAGTCTCAACACAACGCTGGATCCACTTTTCTACATCTTCCTGTGTCCCGATGCCCGGCTAGAGCTGCGACGGTCTCTGCCCTGCGTGGAGCAGGGAGGAAACACTCCTAAACAGGGCACCCTCAACCCCAGAGGTCAGCTGAACCAGAGGGACAGTGTACATGCGGTGACTGGGCATACAGGATGATCTCCTCAAGAGATGTGCCATATTTAAGATACGTATAGAGATGCTATGGTGCCACCGAGAGGAACTGTATAGTATGTACATATTACATAGGCTACTGTACATGTAGTTTACAGAACAGAGAAGGCTTTGATAAAGACCTATTCCTACATAAACAAATGCTGCACTCTTATTGCATTTAACTATTGCTTGATGTATAAAGGGCAAATACACTATTTACTGTTTACCAACTAGAGTAGAAAGTTTGTAGCCTAATTCTATAACCAGTTTCTGTTTTTAAATATTGTTATGCCAACAATAGTCATTATTTACATTTAATAGTAGCGTGACATCCTACATTTAAGCTGGGCCACATAGTCATTTAGCCTAGCAAAGTCAGGATTGTCTCGCGAGGCTTCAGTTTGACCGCGATAATCAGTCTGGATAGCTGGAAACCATTCAGAGTGAATCCAAATCACAATTGATCTGACCAAGTAACCTAATACTGATAGGTACCAGGGTGTGGTTTAAGAGCTATGTGAAAACAACAATGACAGATGGTTCATCCAAAAAAAAATATATATATATATAAATAATATATAAAAGTATTAGTATTTTTTGAAAGTTCTGCTCTATTCACATGGACAGCTCCCTGGATGGACTTGTGTCTAACAATCCATCTGGCATGTCAGGTTAGTAGTCAATATCTGTATGGAATAGTTTGCTACTAGTTCTTAAGACCACAGTGCTACCTGCAGTCTCAGGCTTTACCCCTACATTAAATGAAAATGTAAGCTCCATGATTTCTGTCTGAACTTGTTCTTGTAGTTTAAGCAATGTAGCATTACAACACAGGGTGTTTTTTAAAAGACGGACCATATATTAAATCTTTGCAACCACAAACTGCCCATGAATGAAACTCTTACCACTTGCAGTATAGAGGTCACTTCATAACATTTATTAACTCAAAACTGTGTTTAGCTTGTTGTGTAATTGCAACATTTTTCAATCATGAAATATACTTCTGGGGCCATCATTTTAAACTGCATTATATTATAGGAATACATATTGTAAAATGCCTATAGTTATTTGAAATGTAGTAACTTAAATAACCAATAATTACCAGGCACGGTTGTAGTAATTAACTAATTACGCAGTACTACATGCAAACTGCATACACTTCAATAGGCCCAAATACATAGCTCTGCAATCCATATAATTTCCATGTCAAACATGTCCAGCCATGATATGCTCTTTCCAGGGAGATTATGAAAGGCTGGATGTTATATGGGGGGGGAGGATAGTCTACTTATGGTGGTTCACTTTTACATAATGTTGCTGTAAAGAATCTTTGCCAAAGATGCCTTTATGCCATGTCTGTTCATGCTCACTGCAATTCTGCTGAATGGCCTAATTGTAATGTATAATATAAATGCATGTATTATTGTGAATGTCTTTAAACAGTTTACCAGCCTAGGACAACATTGTGTTATCATCAGCCGTGGCATGTCTGTTCATTTTCCTCCTGTGTGGACCAAAGTGTCCACATTACCAGTCAGATAATATACATATAATAATAATAATAAGAATAGAATAAACTCAACCTCAGTCTGCGGACATGACATAATTCAGAAATTTATTCCTGAAGAAGCATGACAATACATCTGAATAATTAGTCTTTCTTCAATCAACAGTTGTGCAAGAGTATTATTTCACAATTACAATTAGAGGCAGAGATACAAGTTAAGATGAAATCAAGTGCAAAGCATAATTTCATTGTGGGACTTACAGACAGTAGTACACATTCTAATATTTAAACCCTTTACACTGGATGACTAGCATGACCTGGCCTGAGCTATGCATCACATAAAAGGCTAAAGTGACGCGCAACTCAACAGAGCGCATGGCTGAGTGGCGCGAGGCCACAAACAAAATGGCTTCCGCTCATATCCCATAATGCTCTAGCTGTTTCTCTTGGTGTGGATGAGGAGGTCTCTTTGGAGATCTGCGTCTACACTCCCTATATTCTTAGTGCCAGGCGGATCGGTGACCAGAGTCAGCTTGTTGAACACTCCCCGTCCAAAGTAGTCCGCCACCACTGAGAAACCATCATTGGAGGTGCGCAGCTTAAAACACAATAGCACAAGCCTTAGTTACATAAAGCCAAAAAGGAACTATTATGTATTATAAATTTTAAAAAAAATATATATATATGTATATATACACATATATACATATACACATACATATATATATGCATATATACATATACATATATATACATACATATATATACACATACACACACACACACACACACATATATACACACACACACACACACACACACATATATACACATATACATATATATAAAAATAGTATGTTGTCTTGTATCAAATTGTTTTGATCTTTTTACGTGGGTGTGTTTCTGTGGCATGTCAAATGTATCTGGTCTGTTCTGTTCTTCATGTTTGTGCATTCATGTCAGGAAACATACAATTGGGAATCATGACTAGTGAATGCCCCTTGGTGGAGTCCGTTTCCCCGGTTACCTGTCTGGTGAAGTGGTCGTGCAGGTCTCGTTTCTGGTCCTGGGCCCGCAGCATGTCCATGACCTTGCGGTTCTCCGGCGTGCAGGTGGGACACTCGGCCTCGCTCTCGGCATAGCTCTCGAAGCAGTGCTGGTGGAAGGAGTGGCTGCACAGGAAGTGCACGGACGGCAGCTCCAGCGGGCTGTTGCACATGTTGCACTTGGTCTTCTGGAAGATCTTGGCACTGACGGGAAATACAAGGTCTTGAACACTATAAACAGCACACGACCTACAGCAACTGTTCTATTGGTTTCTGAGGCTAATGGGGGAGGGGTAATAATAGTCAGAATAGCTGATAAGGTTCCCTTTCCACCTACACTACGGAATGATCATAAACTGAACTACTGCCGTAGCTTTCACCTTGGAAGTCAAAGCACACTGTTATATGTATGTTAATAATGCAAGTCAAGTGATGCTCTAGCTATGTTAAGCACAATGTATTACAATATACAGCAACATACAGTATTTGCCCTGAAACATTTCATTTTCTATGGTCTTCATTAATCCAGCAAAGATTATGACTTCTTCATCTGTGTAACAGCAAACTATATATGATATTAAAATAAATATATCGTACCATGCAATGACCAGGAGCTTTTGTGTATTGTGCCTGATTCAATTTGCATGTCTAGCTAGCGTTAGCCATCACTTTGGTAGGCTATAACGATGCATACCAATGTGCATGTCTAGCTAGCGTTAGCCATCACTTTGGTAGGCTATAACAATTCAATACAATGTGCATGGCAGCTGTGTGAGGTTTCTATAAAAGCCATTCATTGTGATGGCTTTGTAAACAATGTGGGGAAAAAAGTGTTTTATTGCGGTGGAGGATGTAATGTTTACAACGTTTATTAGCCAGCTCCTATTTTTCACCTGTCACTGTCTGTGCTTTGTGTGGTGTTCACATACTGTAGTCTGTGTTTCCGTTCATCTTTTCTCTCCATCCATGCCCGTATGTAAAGTATATATGCTTGTTCTGTATATTATTTAGTAAAAAATGAAAAGTAATGAATATTTGCTACAATTAAATACATCTCATCATTCCGAAATTTTAATGATGGGCAATAACAAATAATTATGTTGGAATATGACCATGTCTCATTTTGACCGACCGGGTTGGAAACATTCACGAACTAGACTCCTGTTCTCCATAGAGAGAACATTTAAATGGGCCTGATATACGAGTATGTATATTGTGTATATTGTGTCACACCCAAATACCCTGTTAGAGATCTCCACACGTACAACATTGTACTGCACATTGCTCCCACTGTGGCATTACCAACCTGCTTCTCAGCTCCTTGATTTCAGAACGGAGGTGGGCGGTTTCCTCGCGGTACTGCCGGATCTTGCGCTCGTCGTCCTCAATCTGCTGGCTCTCTCTCTGCAGCTTGTTGATGAGGTAGTCCTTAACCACGGACAGAGTGGCCATGGAATTGTGCGCCAGTGTCTGCACCACTGTAACCACAGAGAAACACCACCAACCATTCACCCAGCTGTTCTCAAACCTCGAGACCCATGGTCCTCAACAACAAGTAATAGTAGTCAGTGGCTTGAGACTGCCCTCAGCGAATGGCTAAAAGTGATACGAGATTTTAAACGTTAAAATAGCAGCAAACCACGTTTTTCTATTTAAAGATATAGGGCCGGATTAACCTTAGTCCTGGACTAAAAACACTTTTCCTTAATGGAAATCTTCATGGAATGTTTCTTAATCCATGTCTGTGAAACTGGCCTATAGTGTCAATAGAATAATAACATCCTGAGCAAAGAATGACACTGCCCTTCCTGCGTGATTGTTGTAATCCAAGCATGGCGCCTTAGTTTGGGTCTAAGCTGTTAGATCTGTTAGGTCTATGCTGGTAGAATGTCATATAAAGCCACTTTAAGGACTCTCGAGCTATGAAACACTTATTTTAGGGGGCCATAGAACATAATTAAAGTAGCGTACTAAGAACCATTATGAGCCATGGGCACACACACACACACACACACACACACACACACACACGTGGCTCACCCAGTAAGGGAGGCATCAGGTTGTTTTGGTCAATGTGCTGCAGGACCTCACTGATGTAAGCCTTGCAGTCCTCTTCCTTCCTGGCAAAGTAGCCCAGCGCCTGCTCCCACAGGCACACCTCCTGGTCACCATAGCGCTTGCAGGCCTCCACCACTTTGCCGTACTCCTCGT
This sequence comes from Forbesichthys papilliferus, assembly GCA_025399855.1. NCBI lineage: Eukaryota > Metazoa > Chordata > Actinopteri > Percopsiformes > Amblyopsidae > Forbesichthys > Forbesichthys papilliferus. The sequence goes on from JAODOY010061402.1 coordinate 5,305, forward strand.
TTTGCATGTGGTAGTGCATGATCTGCTGGTAACTGCAACGGTACACCAGCTATGAAGGACATCTAACTACATGGAGATGTGTGCACTAGGGCTTGTGTGTAGCGTGCACTCACAGTTTGCCTTTCTCGTACAGGTATAGGACCCCTTCTTTAAAGTTGTGCATTTGACAGAGGACTAGGGCCTTATCAAAGATAGTGTTGTCACTCCTCAGCAGCGACAACGCTGCCCCCTGTAGGACTCTCTTTCTCTGCATATTAAATAAAATAAAACATTAAAAGTCAAGTAATAAATACCAAACGTTTCTACCATATCTGGAGAAAGTGAAATAAATTGTATAACTAGTCCCAGGTGTGCGATATTCAGGCCGCCGTGTATTAAATTGAATTAACTAACATTTGCTTTCCAGCAGACAGCCGATGATTATTACCATAAACTCTTTCAGAAATATTATTTCGAAGTGAGATTTCATGAAGCTCTTATCCCGCTGATCATGCATGTGAATAGCAGAGCGGAGGCTGGAACCCTCTGCCTAGTTTAGTTGAATAATACACACCGTACTCAACAGTACACATTGTAACTGAGTAAATATGCACAGACCTCAGGGTCCTGTTCATGTGCCCAGTCCTGCAGTCGGAGCTCCAACAAAGTGTCGTAGACGCCCTGTGGTGAGAACGGCTCCACGTCAATCATGTGTTCCAGGAAGGCCTTCAGCTCTCGTGGGTTGTTTGCAAAGATTGGGATGAACTCCTCAGAACTGGCCTGGAACAACAAGAAGCATCCACAGGATACATCTTGGTAATTAAGCGTTTTTCATGTTTGACACAATTAAAAACGTAAAATAAGCCAAAATGTTTATTTGAAAAATGTATTGCTGATGTTTTCAATAAAACCTAATATTGAGAACAGCAAAATATAGAGCAGAACAAATCTTGTAAATAGGGCTGGTAACACAGCCATTCTTTGGGTTGTCAAACCCATGTTGAGCCACCAAGTTCACACAAGAGCTTTTACTTTGGTAAATGTGTATGCTTTGCTCATTGCTTTTGTAGCGACTTGTCCTGCTTTAAGGGGCTGATTGTGTTCTGACTGCAAACAAACTGCTCTAGATTTCGATTGGACACTCGCCAATACCACAAGGTGGTCTTGGTGTGTTATAAAATAAAAGTGCGATTGCTGTTGACATATGCTCGAAGGAGCCGATCTTTGGGGGGAAATGCTCCACATTCAGCTCCAAACAAGCCAGTTGTGGAAAAGCCCCAACTAAAAAGTGGCAGGTGGCCCCCAGGATCGGGGTTACTGAATTTGAAATCAACTTTGTTCAATTCAAATTTGCATCCCGTTTGCTGCTTCAATGAAAGTGTAAGATGTCTAGTTAAAACCTGCGTGAATCAATGAGGGAACTCGTTGGTGTCAACCAGACCTTATTGGTCACTCCTTTTGGCAGGCTGTCGCTGTCGGCTGCGTCTCGGTTGGGCTGGTAGTCTGTGCACAAGCCCTTCAGGAGCAGGGTGGTGCATTCAGGCACATGGTGCATCAAGGTCTTGCCGTAGCGCTTCATGTTGCTCTCAGCTTGTTCGAACGGCAGGCGTCCGATGTAGCGAAGCGCTTCTTGATAGTTCTGGGACAGAAGTATGCGTTAAAGGATGTTTATGTGTGTGTTTGTGTATGGGGATAATAAACAAAGGTTTAATATCAATCATGTCAATATGATTGGAACACCAATATGAATTCCTTTGGACATTGATTTATTCGTACAAATTTTCCACTGAAGCGATTTTAAAACTTTTATACTTATTCACAATTTACCAACCCCTAAAAAAAATTAATGAAATTTGACATTTATTAAATAAAAACATTACCATTAATTATGCCTCTCAACTAAATATGTTTTGAATATTAATCTGTATCAAATACATAATATACTACTAGGGAAATAAGTGATGTTCCATGATGATCACCCTGATAATGTTGATCTGTATCTCTTATCTAAATAGATCTTGAAGTGTTTTGGACACCTTGAGGTCTTCCAGTTGGATCTTCAGGTACCACTCATGGTGCTCGTGTTTCTCAGCCAGGAAGACAGCGTGGCTATGGTAACCGGCCTGACGTAGCACCTTGATGGCAATTTCAACATCAAAGTGGACCTCAGCTTCACTGCTCTGTTAACATGCGGGAAGAGAACATTGTAAGAACATATATATATTATATATTCAATTAAATTATTTCATATAGAATATTTAATACAGGATTACAAGGTACATCATTAAAATATTAGCACACCAATGCCAACAATACTAAAATGTCATCATGTAAAGTATGCCCATAAAACTTAGTTCATTGTCCCTATACCTGTACCAACGTGGATACAAAACTAGCAACCATTTGCAAGCAAACATTATAGATGCATGAGATACAAATTCCTTACAACCCAATATTCAAAACATGTATTTTTTGTGAATTTGTTTAGAGGGCGTGGAAGAACCCTGTACGTATCATGTCACCCAATAAAATCACAAGAATTTACTAATGTTTCACTGTCTGAACATGTATGGTCATATGAAGGATTAAAGCATTGGAGACAAGTGTGTTGTGAAGTGTGTTGGTTTCCAACTTTTTATTAGTTATTGTTATATTATATTGTTTACTTAAACATACAGTATAATGATCTGGAAAACAGTTTAAACCACAGCCACAATAGTTTGAACAATGAATTAGGCAACTAGAGTTGCCCTGACCAGAACTGATGTTTTGTAATAGAACGGGAATGTAATTTGTCAAAATACCTTAATGAACTCTTCAAGCTTGGAGCTGTCCTTCAGCTTGGTGTAACAGTTGAGCAGTAGTGTGGTGTGGTCTGCATTAGCCAGAGACTGCCTATGCAGCGCTTGCAGATATGCTGTGAGGTTGTGGATCCTCTGTGCATCCAGAAACTTCCTGATCACATATGATGGCTCTAGCTTTCCTATAGTACTGCAAGAAGAAGTAATCATGATTCAACAGGGATTTATTGTCCAGTTTGCAATAGCTGTGTCAACGAAGAGCAATCTCATCGAGGTCCAAGTTAAAGGTCATACCATCCACATCCTAAACAACCAATCAATGAAATCCATCCATGGCTAATGCAATAAATGAAGAAACAAGGACTGCTGTCTTTCTCAATTACATTGATACCACTCTAGGTCCATAGAATATTGATGGGGCTGCTTGAGTTTATTGCAATCCTATTCATGTGGAGACTAGAGTCATGGCAAGTATCCTTCCATGCAGTTACCGAATGTACTGTTGGATCGCACCGTCGTGGTCTCCTTTGTGGTAGAGGTGATCCCCATACTGCCTGAAGATCTCTGAGAGTCCGTCACTATCCAGGTGTTGGCTTTTGGCCAGGTTTATGGCCATCACAAACAGGTTCTTCTTGAACAGCATCTAGAATGACAAATGATTTTGAGAGTTCCTCATTACTGCCAATGGGAAAGAATGGTACAAAAGCTGTACAAATTCATATCAGATTCACCTCCAGCTTTGTCTGTGTGTCCTTCTCCTGGAGGACACACATCTTGCCATCGCTAGTTAAAATGTAGAAGGAGCCCCACTCGGCCAGCACGTCGATTATGTCATGTTCAAAAGAAGCACTGTAGGCAATGAACTTGTTGTCCAGGTCATAGATGGTCAGGAGCTGCTTCTCTGATGGGGATGTCTCCCGGCTACCAAATCCTGCCCTGGGCACGAACAGCATAAAACAAATATAAGGTAGTTATTGGTTGTTACGCATGCGTGAAAAAAGCAGTATTGTTTATCATTTTAGGGTGCACGATCTGTTAATAACAAAACTTGTTGTTTCATTATGAATTCTCGCGTAATGCTATGAATCACAGTGGTATGCGTCTTGTAGACATGAATGATGCTTAATAAGGACAGACTTGTTGGGTGACTTGGTGTCCCTGATGAGCAGAAGCAGATATCCGCGGTGCCAGTGGGCCAACAGCTTCTGTCCGTCGAAGGCGAAGCAGGGCCCTCGCTCGTCAGGCAGGTAGAGGTACACGCACTCGTCGCCTGCCACGATGAACTGAGAGTCCTGGGAAGGGTCGGCCAGAGAGGAGCAGCGTAGCGCACAGCCATGTGTGTCCAGCTCTGTCTTAGGGTATTCTTTGATGGACAGGGTGTAGCACTGGCCATAAGGGAATTAACGGGGGAGATGTTAGCTAGTTATATGGTTGCCACCCGTCCAGTCAAATCCGGAATCGTCCCGTGTTTGACGCTTGAAACTTGCGTCCCGATTTGTCCCATATATTAATTAACGTCTCATGCACAATAATAAACATTCAAAAACACAAGACATAGTAGGAGTCCTGCGCCTGCATCTCAATATCATGGCTGCGTACTATGGACACTATGGTACTATGGCCAATGCAATAAAAAACCTAATGGAAAAAAATAGAAATAAGACAATTACTTTAATCGGCGGTTTTTGCTTTGGGCACGGCCCAATAGTTACAGTGTAACTGTTTTACTGGAGTCCCATTTACTGCCGACGTCACACTGACTTCACCAACACATGCACACACAGCTCAGCACCAGAAGTTACCCGATATATTTAAAATATATAAATAATTTATATCGCAATAAACCTTCTGACTCAACATTATTTTTACAAGAATATTGTCAATATTAACATCAAGCATTTATGTGTCTCGTCCCAGGTCAGTCCTATTAACTTTAGCGCTCAAACCTATTTAGGTTGCAGAAGTTACTCTTTAAATCCCATTCAAATCCCAAAGAGTAATCCAACACACTTACATAGACTTTCTCCAGAGTGGCAACAAATAGATGTGTGACCTTGCTGAACTGTCGGAATGCCAGACCAGTGACTGGGGAGGATCCCTCATGTAGCGTCAGTGTTTTGCTGTGCCTGTCTCTAGTGATGTCTCCCTTGGTCAACACCACACTGCCATCAGTAAAACCTGCCAAGAACATACAAAGGCTGTCAACACCGTCTACATCTTTTCGACACTTAACGTCTCGAAACACTGTTTCAAGATGTTTCCACATACACCTATTGTCACGTAGAAAAGTGTATCGAGACACTTCGTCACGTGACATTAAAGCGGGCCCGTGTCGTTACCTTATCGATTTCCGCAGAGGTTGTAAATCCAATAAGGGGTTCACCAACACGACACCAGCTATCACATGACCACCAGAGACCACTCAAACATACATGCACAATTGGCCTATCACAATATGATATATTTTACAAAGTTTGGGGGTTTCGAAACACTCTGGTTCTTTGACTAAGTGCAAAACTGAGTGCTTTGATGGCTGGAGCTGTGGCGCTAGCAGTAGCTTCATGACCTTAAGGATTTAGGTACCTGTGTTCGAGTCCGGCCATTTCCATATCCTTCCCTGATATCTCTCTCCCACTCACCATTGTTCTATACTTGAAAGAACATTAAAAATATAGATGTAGCCTACTTTATAAACTAGTTTTATAATTCCAAGTCATTTTTAGGGAAATCAACTTAGATGCGATTTCTGTAAAATCCCTCTTTCAGCTAAATGAGATTTTAAAGATTTAAATAAAGCCCACTTGGCCATTGATAAGTCAACAACTGCACTTTTGTTTTGCCCAGCAGTGAATGGACAAGACTAGTAAGTGGGTTATGGCTGATAGATTGTCACCATGTTCGTTTATTTTAGTGTAGCAAACAAATTATCTTCATGTGAATGCCCACAGCAACTGACGTTCTTCACTGTGTGGCTACTGTAATTTTAGATAAAAATGGTAAATTTCACAGTTTTTGCATCTGGGGCTCAATAAATGCCGATCTTTAAGATTATATAAGTGACTTGCCAGCAACAACATACTGACTGCATGAACCAGTAACCGATCGTGAGACGATTAAAGCTAAGTTGCACACATTTGTAACCTCCATCTTCAAAACTACCGAGATACCAGCAACCCTGTAACTTAAAAACTACTCTCATCACATATCTGGGAAAAGTTGGCTTACCAATGGCCATGAAATTGAGGTTCTCGTGCACACTGAGGCAGGACACTTCTGTCGGCTTATTTCCAGGAATCGCAGGGAAAATCCTGGTGCACAGGGGATTCCCACTGTCTCGTTTGTCTAGGTTCCATACCTTTACCTGTGAAACAAGCACACAACACAAATAATGATGGATAGACGACTATGTCAATAGTCGATGGATAGAAGTTAGACCTCTCTCTGTGTGCTCACAAGTCAAAAGTCATGAAACAAACACAGCATAAATAGTGATGGATAAGTTAGACCTCTTTCTGTGTGCTCACAATCAAAGGTCATGAGCTATCAATAACAGAATTCTGGGCGCCATTAGTCAAAAACTACTTGAGAGCAATTGAACATCTGTCTTTGAAAAGCTGTGCAGTTAGTTACCAGGGGGTTTATGCCATGTTCATCCAGGCCCACCGACACAAGGATACTGTGCTGTTTCAGTTGATAGAGGTGCGTCACTCTCAACTTGTAGGCCTGAAAGGAGCTCAGCTGCAGAGAGCGTGTTAAGAGCCAGATCTGTCCTTCCATATGTAATATGCATTTAAGGACAAACATCAACCCTATCAACTGCAACAAAAATCAACCAAATAGGTGGTGCACCACACTATACTATACTATAACTATACACTAGTTACATTATTGCTTGGTATTTCATAAGCTTGTCCTGCCAAACGTAATAGCAACAGTGGGTAGATGGGAGTATACAAATACCTTTCATTTTCAACTATCGGTGGCGTGTAAGGAATGATGAAGTAGCCTACTTCTTGAATATACTTCATCGCTCACTGCCTGGAATTAACCCATAGGCTATAGGCTACACATACAAAGCCACGGTATGTATTTTTAAATCAGTTTAGTGTTTTCTACCTGTTTAATGACCAATGTCTAATAACCAGATGTGCTTTAATAACAGCCTGCAGTCAAACTACGAATGGGAAAGCTAACAGCAGCAGCTAATCTTTACATAAAGGATATCTCCCAACACGATGTGTCCACGACCGGAGTCACACGCCGATATAGCGCTGGGAAGAGTAAAGTTTTTCCCATTGTCACTGGGATCCTTGACTGTCTCTTTGTCAAAAAATACAAACCTTCTCCACTGTAAGAACGCTGCCATTTTGGAGCAATACCAGCTTGGGAAGGAGCTCATGTGACACTAACAAATGTCACGTGGGAGACCAAAGGCTGTTGCAGCAATAACAACTGTTCAGCGAACGGACCACGCAATCATTAAAAATACAAGGGAATAATATTTTAATCAGGAAGAAAAAATAACAGAAGGCCCCCCAGTGAATGCATAAAAATTAACAGCAACATAATGACAAATGACTATGACAAAAGAGAAACGTTTGTGTTCTCAGTGTGAACCTGGATAATTAAAAAAATGGGCATTAGTAGGCTACATTATATTATTGATCGATATTATTTTTATGTTCTACATATCTTCAACATATTACTTTTTGCAATACTGTGGTATAGTGTTCTCATATGCTTTTTTTGTAATGTTCCCACTTTTCATGCCCTTCTGAGGAATATATATATATATTGGCTAATTGCTTCAAAAAATTGTATTATGCTGGTCTGGAGCCTAGATGCTGAGTGCCACAAGGTGTTTACCTTGCTTCTGGAAACACTGGAATAAATGTCTGTATATGTTTTAATATTAAAGACGTGATATGATAAACTGCCATTATAGTGTACAGTTATGAACTGTAACTATGTATTGTAATCGATACTTGTATTATATATGTCTCCCTGTTGTTTTGTTTGCTGATAAGGACCCAAGGGTCTGCAATAAAGTATAATTGAAATTGAATTGGAATTCAAATGTTAATATTAAAGGGGCCTCCCTCTCAGCCCCTCCCCTCCCCTCCCCTCACTAAGTTCCTTGACTATGTTTTAGCAATTTGTTCAAAGTTGTGCAGTGGGTTGAGTGAGTTTCAAAGCTAGGTGTGTATGTGTGTATGTGTGAAGCCTTTACTGAAGCAGCCCTGAGATAAATGTCTTATTATTGTGCCATTCATTATTGGGCATATGTTTAGTGCATGGTTAAGGTAAGCAGCCTAACTTGAAGACAATGCTGATGGCAGTCTAGCTAAACATTTATTTTAGTTGTCATGAGTAGAATGTTTTCATTGCAAACAAATATATACTGTATGGAATACATTAATTCATGATTAATGTATGCAAGGCGTACCATCTTATCATGGGCATCATTCATCATGCATGCAATAAGCAGGAGAAGACTCTTGAAGTGAAACTGCACCCAAGATGTGAGCCTTACTCTACCCACTACAACTACAACACTACAACAAACCAAAAATGCATCAAGGAGCTGAGTGAGGGGAGGGGCTGAGAAGGGGACCCCCCATTAACATTAACGCTAACATTTTAATTTGATATGAGTGTAGTACGTGTACTGATGAAACCAGCCAGGTCCTGGGGTGATTTTTAATGGCTATGGCGTGTATAAAAACCTGAATCTTGTCAACATTAACACCAGCATTGCTGTGTTTTATCAAAGATCAATCATATTACTTAGATTACAGCTCAAAAACACATTTTAGGGTGCAGTTACTATTTAAATAAGTGGAGGCTGGGGTAGTCCTCTGTTAGGTTACAACATTCCAGTGCTAAGTTGGGAGACCTTTGCATAATATTATCCTAGCACCAGATCTTGTTCTCAGCTGCACTTGAACTTAAAATGTCTGCTCCAATTTAAAACACAGTCTGAGGAGGAATGGGGTTGACCATGTTGCAAATGTCGTGCACATTATAGACAGCTCATCACTATTTTCAACCAGGATTTGACAATTGGCTGGTTGGCCGGCTTTTGGACCTGACACTGATGAAAGCTTGGAATATGCTGGGGTTGAATGTTTTACACTAGAAGTGGTAGATAATAGGATATTGGTTTATGGGTTTTATTGAAGACATGTTTACACATTGAACTGGTTTTACTGAAATATACACCGACTGCAGATATACATTAGGCCTACATGCACACACATGGTATGTCACATAATTAACATAGGCACTAGCTGCAGTCTGCATCATTTAGTAAAAGGTGTGTACCTTTTAATACTAAAATACATTTTGGAGTATTTGCCCACTGGGGGGTGCTACCTCATTACCTATCTAGGACATTTACGATGTGAAAACATGATCATCCGTTAAACATTGTTACTGACATTTGATTTTGTATGATTTATGCATGAGACTACAGAATATTTGCTAGCAGCATTTGTTATTTTAGGAAGGCAATGCAAAAAGGGCAGTTGAGTCACCGTCTCTAATGCTGTGTAGCTGCAGTCATCACATTATATGGGGGAGTCATATAACTAAATTATATTTAAGAACAGACGGAGTGCCTTTTTCCTTCACCAGCAGCATGACCTCTTTGCTGAATATGCACATTCTCTGCCCAATGACTGATTTACGTGTTGCATTGTCTCCAAGAGAACCCACACTGCATTACACATTTTAGCCAAGCCAATAAGCCTGCAGCTCAACACCAGGTTAGGAATAAACATGTCTATTCCATCGATTCATCATTAGTCTGTAGTGTTGTCTTAATGTTGCTAAACATGAAGCTAAATGAATAATGTTGTCTTCAACTTTGAATACAGTAGCTTCTTAACTTTCTGTAGGTCGATGAACAATTATGACATGTGAATTTAAACACATAAAAACATTTTATTTAGCAAAAGAGAATGTATTGTAGGGAGCACATACAAACAGCATTCTATGTTTATGTAACAGTTTAATAGGCATATACATACTTTTTTTGTTATTACACACTATGTTTATTTGTCCTTGCATTAGAATAAAGTGGAACTTTTTTTTTAAAAAAGAGAGAAATTTGGAAACAATAATAAAACAAATTAAATCTTACAAAAAAAATTATAAATTAATAAACAGGCATATATAAAATTCCCAAAATGGTTCTTGGCCTGCTTCAGTAGGAACAGAGGTCAATTGTCCTTGCTATTAATTACAAATGACCAGACCCCTTAAATTTGGCAATATGAGTGTCTGAGTACTGGATCATAGCAGTCAGAAATATATGGCACACACACATCATGTTACGCGATAACACGCAATGATCCCAATAGACAACACTACGCCTAACTAACAGTGACTTCAGCTACAGCAACAAAACAGGCTGTCCAAAAAACTACTTTCAAAACACAAATGGTGCAGTTCCATCTAATGTAAAGAGAGGCTGACGATTTGCCATGTTATCCTATGCAGCTTTAATCACAATTCTTAGCCAAACATCTGATGTTCTTCAAATAAGACAAATAACCCCCTGATTCACATTTGTTTTCAATAAACATCCCAAACAACTCTTTTAGAGGATTTCTAAAAAATACAATTTAACAAATAATAATCATACTGTACTTATTTAACTACAAACAAATGTTGTTCAATGAAGTAGCCCTGTAGTCACGGTGCTTCAGTGTCACTGGTGGTAACAGGGTGTGTCTAAGGGGATAAGGCACAGCATTAAGTGTGGCGCAGCAGGGCATATCGTCAGTGCCATAATGTGCGATATATTCTAAATTACAGGAGAACGTATGCTACAATAGTAGTTATTATTTCATTAACTCACAATAACAAAAGGTTTAATTAGCCAAGTGAAGATTATAAAGAAGTATAAAACACAAAACAAGCATTCATCACACTACAGTATTATGAGGAAGCCATTGATGTAGGGAAATTACGTTATTATAAAAATAAGTTTCTTTAGAAAGACCTAAAAGTAATAAAACGTGCACAGGGCATGTGCTAATGCCACTTATGCTCTTTACACAACGAATGTGACCACAGAAAACAGTATGGCTTGTGTTGTTTATCAATATTGGACCTCATTCAAGAACCGCGTATGAACTGTGCTGTTCTTGTGTTGCTCATACCATTTTTTCATTTACAAAAAACTGGAAGCAGCTACAAGTATTATATACAAGAATGTTCATGTGGCCTTTGGTGTTTGTCAAGGTCTTTGACTTACATTTGAAATCAATTTACCTTCAAAAAGTACTACTTATACCCTCCTTTTCTAAGAGCTATACATTTTCACAGAGGAAATCCAGTATGTACCTGGATATTAACCAATGTTTGTGAGACTTCTTCTCTTCACTGGGGCCTTGACGGGCGGTTGAAGATAGGTTCTGTTTCACTGGGAGTTTCCCCACGTTCACCGCCGGCTGCTGTTCCTAACCCTCCCAATAGCTTAAACCCTGAACTCTGACCCCTCTGGAGGGTCACCAGCCCCCCAATGATTAGCCAGAAAAAGAAGTTCACCCACACTGCCGTCTGGGAGAGGGAGAGAAGTTACAATTATGTCATTCAGCAGGCACCTTTAATTATACCAATTTATGCATTATTAAAGAATACCTGAAAATAATTCATATTATTTATTGACTAACTGTAGTAAAGGGCAAGTAAAGCATAAACCCTACAACAACACAGCTACTGGCCTCCTGTTGGATACAACATCACCATTTAATGCAATAACACAATATTATTAAAAAGAGTTAAAGTCCACAAACCTCAGCCTTATGTAAACTTGTGTAAAACTGAGATCCATTAAATGGACTATCCCATGTTTTAGACTGAGCTTCCTCACATCTAGAAAGAATGCAGAGTGACAGAGCGATTGAGACATGCAAACAACAGAGTAGTAAATAAAGTGCATTTTCGTTTGAAAGAGTCAAAATATATCAGATATCAAAATAATGTTTCATTATTCAATCTGTTCAACGCTCCAATAAATGTTAAGATAATACAGACCCGCCGGAAACCGATGGAGTGCCTACTCCAGGTGGGGAATGAGTCCTTACCCCAAGGGAAGGAGTTTAAGTACCTCAGGGTCTTGTTCGCGAGTGAGGGGACTATGGAGCGAGAGATTGGCCGGAGAATTGGAG
>JAODOY010061445.1:0-11594 GCA_025399855.1 Forbesichthys papilliferus
TATATATGACATAATACAAATAATAATTGAACAAGGCTTACATACCGTTTCTTGTGTAGTGCACTGTGCGAGTGGGCGGCTTTCTAGCTTTAGACAGCTGGCAGGCTAGCTAGCTCACTAAAAAAAAGCCAGCTAATACGCTAGCTTCGAATTGCTTGTAGCTGTCAAGTGAGGTAGCTTGTAGCTTATAGCTATTGGTTAGCCAACTTGCCTCACTACTTAACATCAACACCAGCAATACCCTGTAACCAACGCCTTGTTAATAGAGGAGAGCTAAAACTACAAAACATCACAGTCGACGTGAAAAAAGTCACGTACCGCAGATTAACAGATAAGTAAAGAGCAGTGATGACAGGTCATCAACATGAAACTACAAAACTAAACCTTAAAGGAAATGACGTAACATGCATTATCATCATCATCAGGTTTTCTTATTATACATCATATTTCTATGTTATGTCAGAATGTGTTAGGTTATAAAATATAAAATATACACTTATTCTCGTGCATGTTTGGAGGTATATATATAATATAATATTACTATTTTATCATATTTAAGATGTAATGTAGAATAGACAATAAAAGACAATACAATTTAAAAACGTATTTTGTCGCAGTTATTACGGAGCTCCATGAAAAAGGATGTTACTATTGGCGCAGCATAGTTATAGCCCATGTTCTTGCATGGTCTTCAGGATATAATTCAATTTATCTAAATGACAGACAGAGCTAAAAACAAAGTGTTGATAGTAGAAGGAGTGATAGAAAAAATAAACCAGCTCTCAGTCCATCATGGTATCTTAATAATGCATGTGAGAGGTTTATCATTGACCTACATATGATCAGTCAATAAATTATTAAAAACGTGCACCCATCACATGTGCTGTGTTATGTAAAATGCCGTTCCTTGTTGAACACCTGTTGTGTTTGCTCAACATTAATCCTGAGGCACAATTTCCTTTGATAAAACAAACTAATGACTGTTAGAAATCAGTTCTTAAAGCAAGGTTAGCCTATTTGTGACATATTAACAACAACATTACCTTTGTCTGGTCACATTTTATCTTCATATAGTCATTACTGTAGCGCCTAACATTGACCTGATATCATATTCTTTAAAAAAAAACACGTTAATGTTGAAGCCTATGTCAGAATTCTAGATGCACCAAGCATGATATTTTCAAAATGATCAATCACACTTGAAAAAATTGTGAATGACTTCAACTAATCAACTCTCCATAGATTATATTGTCACAGCAAATTGCCATAGGCTACCAGATTAAACTGGTGTTTGTACCAGACAGCCCATAACTCTGCCTGTTTCTTAAAACTAAACAGTAGTTGACACAGCCCCCCTGTATTTTTAAACTTGCCCAGAGCAAGTTTAAAGGACATATCCAGCTGTTTCAGACAGGGATCATTTTATACCTTTCTGACATTTTCGTTTTGGGACAAATCTACTGTAGACAACATGGCATTATGTAAATGTAAAAAATGGCCATCCACCCATCCATTATTGTGACTGCTTGTCCATTAAGGTCACAGCGAAATGTTAAAATAGCAATTGTAGTTGTTGACTATAATTGTTTTATGACAATAGGGACAATACAAAAAGTAGCCTAACAGTTTGTTCTCAGTGGATGAATTGTCACGTTTTATATTATCAACACTCCTGCATAGTTAGTTCTCTGCTGTTATATTTGAGAGATTGTGTTTTTTGTTTGAAGTTTGTATTGTATGCCTACATTATTCCCTCATTTTCAGAAGAATTTAATGAGCTCTTTCACATCATTGTAGAAAACTGCATATGGGTGGAGTTACCTGATGTGGAATAGCTAATGGGAAAGCAACAATTGTAAGCAGCTTAACAATAATCAAATGTAATGTTCTGCAAGGGGAATTTATTCTGCACCACTGGAAAATAAACAGTGACATGTTAGTGGTCATCTTCTGTCTCAGATAGAAACTCATCTTGTCACGATGTCACGATACTTTTATTATTTAAAATCAAATCTGCATGTTAAACAGATTTTCGAAAAATGTTTCTGGCTGTCATTGTCATGCATTTTCATATATGCCAAATGGTAAACGTTATGTTTGAATAGCTCCTGATATTTTTATGTAGGATGTTGTTTATTAAAGGTAAATATAATGTCACTATGCACACCAATAACAGTATATTTTGCAGGACATATTGTATGCTAACATGTTTGCCATTGCAGGTAAGGATGATGGGTCTGCCAGATCTGTTTTTATGAACACGTAAAAAAACATGAATGTTATTTTTGAAATATGTGAAATATTTAAATGACTGAAATGTAGATAACTGGACAAATATGTTGTCTAATAATACGTCAAACCACTGATGCATTTGTACAGCATTAACATATGATTTATTGTGTGTCCAGTTATATTGCAAATCTCCTGTTTGTTAGGTTCATTTTTGTATTAACTCAGAAAGGCTGTTTTCTGTTTATCTCCTGTCAGACTTGCTTGAGGCAACATCTTTAAAGAAAACAAATAATGCTGCAAGTAAGCAATTAAATATATTATAACAGGCATGTGCAGATTTCTGACCATGTTCTGTTGAAGGTAAATTCACTGCGGGCCAGTGTAAGCATCTTGTCTCAGTCTCGGCCTAGGAGGAGCATTGACTCTAAGTGGTACTGGAGTACTGCTGATGTTCTTACCTCCGCCTTCATCTCCAGTACTCACCATCAAGGTATGGACTGGAGTATGACTGTGACCCATACTGGGACACGGACTGTCTCATTAGTTACCCTCCCCTTCCCATCAAGGAAGCTTCTCCCACTGACAATACATTAGAGGAGGATGTGGTGAAAGATGAGGAAAGTGTACCTTTTTTGAGCCCTATAGACCTATGACTTCAACGTTATGCTAATCCGGTTCTTGATGTTGAATAAATCATATACTGTAGCATGCTTTATATCGCCAGGCTACATAATATAGCTAGGACATCAATCTAGACATGACTAGCATATTTTTTTGTAAAAAATAATGAGGATAACGTGTTGCTATTAAAAATGTGTATGGCTGTTGTTATAGTTCTTGATTCCAAATAAAATATAAACTTTATGCATTATGTTATTTTTGATGTTGTTGTTAAAATGTTGTTAATATTTAATGCACTTTGGAATGTTGTGTCCAAAGCAAACATTTTGTAATGCAACAATGTTAAAAAATACAAACATCACTTAGCATAAAGGAACTCCAAACATGCAATAGTGTTAGTGCCACGTTTTTGTGCATTCAAAATATCTGTTTAGATGGTAAGGTTAATATAGCCCTATTTAGTATGTGACAATAATATATAGACAGCACATTCAAATATTGATGTCTTGGCTTGGCTTGTACTCCTTTTTATATGCAGCGAAATGAATTGCCTGAAGGTGGCAGCAATACATTTTACAGTTCATGCAATTTAACTCCAAAGAAGAAGACGACATAACTGTCAACCTCCAGCATCATCAGTCTCCAACATCACCCTCCTCTTCAGTTATTTGACCGTAAACAGGAATATACTTCCAACTGGCCTCATTCAGCTAAGAATTAACATCAGGTATCTGATTGTTTATGTTAGGTCTTAATGGCTTTGGTATTTCTAAGTAGGAAAAGCTTGTGTGTTTTCATGTTTAAATTGTAGTGGCCTTTTGCGGTGCTACTTAGCTCAGCTGTTCTCTACCGCACGGTACCGTACATAGGCCCGCTACCACAGTACCGTACAGTGCTAGCACACTACATATACAGATACAGTAGCTCTATCTCTCTGTGCTGTGTCTCGGTCTGTGTATCGTGTAATCAGATTATTTCCAAGATGGACATTACTTTATCTTGCGCATTTTTGTTTCCTAAGATGTAAACTAAAGTATTTGGATATTACAGAGAGATGTTCCACAAATACATCTGAAATGTTGCATTGTAGATTAATGAATTCCTTTGATTGCATTTCATTACAGAAGGCAGTAGTTGTAGACATTCAAAGCAGAAAATAATATACAGGGCGTCACTATATTTAAGACCATGTACACTGTATGTGTATTAAAACTGTATTAAAATATAATACAAATAAATAATGACAGCTGTCTTTAATAAGACGTGTTAATTCCCTAACTTCTAATCTAATTTAATATAATTTATTGTGTGTGTTTTAACGTTTTACTAAAATTGTACTGTATATAATTTTAAGTAATTTTGATCTCATTGACGTTACCTGACTAGGTCAAGGTTAACTAACCAACTAGTATGTTACACTATAGTAAATCGGCACGGGTACATCATCATTACATGATAATGTAATGCACCTCTACAGAACAGTTCCATAATACCATAACACCAACAGAGGGATAAAAACAATATTGTTATTAACAGCAATCTTGTTTTTCAAATGTTCCCAGTGTGACTGAATGCCTCAGGTTATCTGCTCTCAGGAGGACAACTTTTCAAGGAGATTGTATCACCTGCTTTTAAGGCTCCTTAACTATCATAACATGGGAATATTCTTTTTCTATTGCCAAAAACATGTCTTTAGTATGAGAAATGAAATATAATTAGATGTAGTGTAGGAAAGCAGTATGTGTCATGAATAATTAAGTTTATTTCCAACTCACCTCTCTCTCTCCCTCTCTCTCTCTCTCTCTCTCTCTCTCTCTCTCTCTTTATAAACGTATTGTAGAGCCTATTGGCTACTTTTTCTCTCTTCTTGAAATATAGATTTATATATTTTTTTGTAATGTAACATAGTACCGGTACTCTCTCACTCTATCTCCTTAGCATGACAGTTATTACAACAGTATTGCCAAAGCTAGTGGGCATGTAGCAACAATATTACAAACAATAACACAAATAGTCCCACAGCAATAACACCAGTAGTAATGACAATAACAATAACAGTTGATATAATTTAAAGGACTCAGTCATAGCAATAATAATAATAATAGTAATACGGGTAATAACAAAAAAGTATTATTATTATTATAATAATTATAATGATATAATTATAATAATTTAAATAAAAATATAGCACATGCTGTAATTAAAAGATAAACATACAATACAATAACGGGATGTATAGGGCCGGCCGCAGCTGACATTTAATTACATGTCTCTCACCATCTCTCCTTATGCGCTCTCTCTCTCTCTCTCTCTTTCTCTCTCACACACACAGGATGTCTGACAAAAGTGAGCTAAAAGCTGAGCTGGAGCGGAAGAAGCAACGTATTGCCCAGATTCGAGAGGAGAAGAAGAGAAAAGAAGAGGAGAGGAAAAAGAAGGATGTGAGCGGTTCCATAAAATAATAAAAGCTCACTTTACCATCTCTCCTTTCCCCTCATCATTTCATCTAATTCAGGATCCCTGAATAGTGTCACATTACATTATTTAGCAGATTGATTCATTGTTGGGCATCAAACCCACAACCTTCTGGGATGGAGTCTAAATACAGTATAATAGCCATGTGCTGCTTTTCCTTCTTCAATGTGTTCATATATACTGTAAGTGTACATAGGCAACATGAGTGTCTAATGAACGGTTTAAGCCTTCTTTAGTAAGACTTACTATATAAAGGATATGTGGCTAGTCAATGTGTATTCTATACAAATATAATGAATTAAAGTGCAGGCAACCCTTGCCTGCCCCTTATACAAATACAGAAGACGTACTACTTACTGTGTATGTAGTAGAGCATACAGTGTTAACGCACGCTTGCATTTGCGCTCTTTGCCCTGAAGGGGGACTCTAAGCGCGGAGGGGAGGGGGGTGGTGTAGCCACCGCTGGCCATGAAGACTCTGACCTAGAGAGGAAGAGGAGAGAGGCTGAAGCTCTGTTACAGAGTGTGGGCATCACCCCTGACATTACCCATGGTAAGAATGCACGCACGCACACACACACACATGCAGACGCACGCACGCACACACGCATACACACGCACGCACACACACACACACGCAGACACACGCACACACGCAGACACACACGCATGCACGCACAGACACGCACGCATACACGCACACACACACGCAGACACGCACGCACACGCGCACACACACACATGCACACACACTCACACGCAGACACACGCACACACACGCATGCACACACAGACACACACGCATGCACGCACAGACACACGCACGCATACACGCGCACACACACACGCACGCATACACACATGCGCGCACACACACATGCACACACACGTACAAGCATGTGTTTATTTGCCCCAGTGTCCTACACTCTTGTGTGATATTTTCAGTGTTGTCAGTGTGTCCTCTAACCCGTGACTGCCCCCTATGTGTCATTCACTGCCGTGCATGAGCGCTTGAGTGGCATGACCTTGACGCCTGCTCACCATTTATTTGCATTCTCTTTTCCCTCCCCTTTGTCTGTCCTTCTGTCCTTCACGCATGCCTACTCACTGCCTCACTAAAACACTAACTAATTCACACACACACACACACACACACACACACATACACATGCACTGTACACACACAGTTCAGCCCCTCCGGGTCATAACAGAAGACACATGTCTGTTTCACTACCTAGTCCCCGCCCCCATGTCTCCTTCCAACAAATCAGTGGGCAGCGATGCAGGAAGCCAGGATTCAGGGGACGGAAACGCCGGGCCAAGGTTTGTGTGTGCGTGTGTGCATGCGTATATGTATGTGTGTGTGCGTGTGTGTGTGTGCGTCTGTATGTGCGTGCGTGTGTGCTTCTATATGTGTGTGTGTGTGTGTGTGTGCATGTGTGTGCGTGCATATGTGTGTGTGCGTGCATGTGCGTGCGTACGTATGCGTGTGTGTGCGTGCGTGTGTGCGTCTGTATGTGCGTGTGTGTGTGCATGTGTGTGTGTGTGCGCATGTGAAAACATAATGCTACAATAAGTACCATTACACCTGCATGCCCAAACATACGTACCGTTATGGTTCCTTACAGATTCCTTTGACCTTTCTTCGGCATGCTGAGGTTTCTTTGCCAGAATAACCAACCTCTTTCTTCTCCTCCTCCTGTCTCCTTTTCTCTTCTGTCCTTCTGCCACTTCTCCTTCATGGTGCGTCTCTACGCATGTTGGTCCGCTCATCCTCTGACGTGTGTGGGGGGCTATAAGGACAAGGTCATTTTAGTAAAAACATGTTGTTAGGTCGTATATACACATGACAAGCACATATATATGTACTGTATACGTGTGTGTTTAACTTATAATAAAACATAATATAAAAGCACATATATACGTACTGTATATGTGTGTGTTTAACTTATATAATACAAAATAATATAAAAACACATATGCATACTGTATATGTGTGTGTTTAACTTATATAATACAAAATAATATAAAAGCACATATATACGTACTGTATGTGTGTGTTTAACTTATATAATATAATAAAAAATAATATAAAAGCACATATATACATACTGTATACGTGTGTGTTTAACTTATATAATATAATAAAAAATCATATAAAAGCACATATATACATACTGTATACGTGTGTGTTTAACTTATAATATAATAAAAAATAATATAAAGCACATACTGTATGGAATGCCCTCCCCAACTTCCTAAGGGCACCACAGTCTTAAAACATTTTTGGTTACTAGAGATGTGTGTGTTTAACTTATATAATGTAAAAAAAATAATATAAAAGCACATATATACATACTGTATATGTGTGTGTTATAGAAAATACCTAAATAAATCACTAAATGATCCTGATATTATAATTCTATATATCTTAAAGTTCTTAAAGCACAACAATCCCGCCTGCCACGCTGGGAACTACCTCCTCTCCTTCACTATTCTTCTGTCTTTCTGTGTGTCTGTGTGTCTGTCTGCCGTGTTTGACCATCTGTCCGTACCATCGGTCCGTCCTGTCTCTGCCTAACCCTGTCTGCTGGTGTGGCTGTATCAGGACGTTGCACTGGGACCCTGACCCCTCCACTCTGCAACTCCACTCCGACTCTGAGCCGATGGGGTACTGCTTCTCTTCTCTCCTCCTAGCAATGCAGCTGGCAGCTTGTTCAACTGTTATTGTGGTGTGTGTGTGTGTGTGTGTGTGTGTGTGCGCACTTATCATAGACGTCTACCCGCGTGTGTGTAAGTGTTAGCAATCTGTATGTGTAGCAGTAGAGTGCTGGTATATGGCTGTGCCTTCCTGTTACACACTTGACTGTTGTGTGTGTAGGCGTGGGGCTGTGAAACTGTGCATGTCCAAAGTGACCCAGGTGGACTTCCTACCAAAGGAGATGGTTTCCTACTGCAAGGAAACACAGACACACACCGAGGCTCTCTCACACACTGAGCAGAAAGCAGGTGAGTACACACGCACGCTCCAATACAATATGACTAATGTCACATGGGACTGACAATAAACTGTGTGTGTGTGTGTGTGTGTGTGTGTGTGTGTGTGGCAGAGGAGGAAGAAGATGATGAGATGATAGCTCCGCCCCCAGCAGAGGACAACCATGAAGAGAAGTTGCAGGGAGAGCCACAGGAGGAGGGTAAGGGGAGCTGCTCAGGCAAGTTTAGAGCTTTAATCTGGCCTGAAAAGTTGAAACCAACACGGGCCGAGCCCGAAACAGTTCTGTCCGAGCCCCGACCGGTCTCACTTGTGTATGGCTTTCTGAAGCCCGAAAACCCATTACAGCCCGAGATATTTTCACAACTTTCCCAGACGGTGTCCAATGTCCATATGCTGCGCATCGCTGTGAATATCAGATGGCGCAGAGCTCCAGATAGTGCTGCTGAGTCATTTGGTACAAAATGATACTGAACAGCTTGCTGGATAGTGATGATTAAAAGAAAAGAGAAACGTTTTCGCTACAATTTAGACCTAGGAGCTAAGGGAATAACATAGTTGTCATAGAAATGGTTAACAAAGCACACAGATGCAGACGATTTTCTCTGCATGATCTTAAATATTAAATTGTAGGATTTGTTAATTAGGCAAGAACAGGAGCCATTTTAATGTTTTCAACTTTATTCATTAATGAACATGGCTTGGAACAAATAAATATATAAGTTTAGACAATTCACCTCCTAAGCAGCATCCGGTTGAAACAGATCTGAACGAGCTACGTAAATATATATTTGTATTAATTGGTAAATTCATCCCGAACCCGACGCCTGGTTATAAATAAGTGAGAAATAAAGACCGACCGTTACCCAACAGGCAGAGATCTCAAGCTCTACGTCAGTTCTCCCAGTCACCATGGTACGTTTTGATGTCCTGGAAGTCCTCCACACCAGATGGGGGAGCTAATCAAATTAGTTTCCTCAGAATACGCTGCAATAAAGCTGTATTCACACAATATTGACGCTTCTGTTCAGGATCAACAAATTCATTACGTGTGTGCGTGTAGACTCTCACAAGGAGCTGACAGAGGAGGAGAAGCTGCAGCTCCTCCACTCTGAGGAGTTCGTGTCGTTCTTCCAGCGCGGCAGCAGGATGGTGGAGAGAGTGCTGGGGGAGCGCGTGGACGTCTGTTTCGACTACAGCGGCAGAGATCTGGAGGATAAGGAGGGGTGAGGCACACATTGCTGCTGGGATGGATGCATGGTTCATAGGACCTCACAGAATGGCTCTTTGGTGACCTCGCCTGGTAGCAGGACTCAACTGCATTGTGTCATGGTTATTAAACATGGTATTGGAGAGCTTGGAAACAGAGGGCTCAACTGACGGCACTTGAATGCACTTGAATTTTGAAAGGGTGGGCTGTTCACCCTTTATACAGACCAGAGCAACTCAGCTCTCCATGCAAATCAATGGGACGGATTTCACCATACCCATTTCTCATTTCTCAATTGGGCCATAACGGTACTTGTGCGGAGAACTGTTTTGGGGTAAATTGACTTTGTTTCAGGCCATGCATGGTAGATTTAGCTGTCTGTGCGCTGCTTATGTCAACCTTAACAGCTAAATGCTGTTAGGGACACGCCCACTTAAGAGACCGTAAACGTTCCATTTTTGCTTCCATTGAAATGCATTACAATGTTCAATTTTGTTATTATTCCAGTATCTTTGATGGTATATTCATTTAGCCTTTCAGCACACCTGATTGTCTCTCTTCCACTCTCATTCTGCAAGTGAGATGCAGGCTGGTGCCAAGCTGGTTTTGAACAGACAGTTTTCAGATGAGCGCTGGACTAAGAACAGAGTGGTGACCTGTCTGGACTGGTCCCCACAGGTATGAGGGAGTGTTAGTGTGTTACATAATGTTAGAAAACACTACAAAGTCTAATGGGTACCCTATATGTCTTTCATTTACTACATTTCACATTTAATTGAACTCTTTTCAAGCTGTGGAATCAACTTTTTCTAAATCTGTTGTCTTTTTGTGGTTTGAGAGATGCAAACACAACGGTATATTTCTTGGTACTGTATTTGTGCTCATGAGACACAGAGAGCCTCCATGAACTATTAAGTTAGTTTTGACCTTTTCTTGCTTGACTCATCTTGACGTATCCAGTATGACTAATGCAAAGGATTCCTTCCTGTCAGTACCCAGAGCTGCTGGTGGCTTCCTACAACAACAATGAGTCTGCTCCCCATGAGCCTGATGGGGTGGTTCTGGTGTGGAACATGAAGTACAAGAAAACCACACCTGAATACAACTTCCACTGCCAGGTGAGGAGACCTAAGATGAACACAATACACTACACCGAATATGTTTTACCACACAGTGGAACAGAGCAATTTTGTATGAGTAGTGATGATAAACAGGTGACAAATAGACATATGCAGACAACAAATATATGACAACAATATGGAATATAAACATCACATTGGGTTATTAAAACAAGTAGGAACAAATTCATTCTTAATTCTGTTGGTCCTGCACCTTGGCAAATAGTATATACAGCTAAAGGATAAAGGAATCATTTAATCTCCTTAGAAAAGGGGTGGCTAGAATGAGCCAAGATTGCCTCGGTATCAAAGTCCTGACCTTCTAAGAGCTAGAGAGGTCATTCAGGGTCATGCGTGTGACTTTGCTGCACACTTTGACAACACCCTGCAGCCTGTTCCTATTGGTTAGGGTGAGTGACCGCAGTAAGTATAAATGAACGATGTCCGTGCCTGCAGTCAGAGGTGATGTCAGCGGGGTTCGCCCGCTTCCATCCTAACCTGGTGGTGGGAGGGACGTACTCTGGACAGATCGTCCTATGGGACAACAGGAGCAACAAGCCCACGCCTGTCCAGAGAACACCTCTGTCTGCAGCCGCACACACGGTGAATGCACGCACGCTCGCACACACACACACACACACGCTGCTGATTATGTTGTCAGAATAATTTCCTGGCTTTATTTGATAATGAAGAGTATTTTCTAACTGTCGTGTGTGTGTGTGTGCCTGGTCCGCTCAGCACCCAGTCTACTGTTTGGACCTCGTAGGAACCCAGAATGCTCACAACCTGATCAGCATTTCCACCGATGGCAAGCTGTGCTCCTGGAGCCTTGACATGCTCTCCCAGCCACAGGTAGATCAACCTCACAGTGAACACTCTTCTTCTAGGGTGTTTACTATTAGAATACATATAGAGCCCCATGTTTATATAAAAAACACAACTGT
>JAODOY010061466.1:0-17253 GCA_025399855.1 Forbesichthys papilliferus
TATATAAAACATACATAGTACTGTTAACGGCATGTCCACATCTACATTAGCTATCGTTTTATTTTCATTAAAGACATGTATAAGGTAAAATAAGATTGATTGTTTGCATTTGATTCTGTTTTAATTAGCATTGTATTGGAAGCTGCCTGTCATTACATCATTACATTTCTTTGGCTCTGTGAAAAGCATTGTGGCTAGCCCTACAGGGAGGGACTGTGCTTCCTTTGTTAATACTAGTCTCACCTCTGCCAACATGTGCTGACGGCAGTGGGCTTTATCCACATTGCCGGGCGCACCTGCCTTGGTCCCCGAATTCACTTCCTTCCCACAAGAGAAGATGTTATTCATCTGAACAGCCAACCATGCTGTAACAGGTTATGGGAGCCGCAGGAAAACCACTGATACTCGATAGCCTACACATTTAGTTATGCTCGCCTTTGCTTGTGTGTGTGTGTGTGTGTGTGTGTGTGTGTGTGTTGGGGGGTGGGGTACACAACTTTTCTTATGTTACCTAAGCGCTGGGTCACTGAGGCACACGCACACACACACCACAGTTATCAAAGCCTAGTTCACAGCTTTTATAACATGATCATACAAAAATAACGCATACACACGCACCTGCTACTTCCCAAGTCAATAATAGCGAAATATTGTACCTTGATAATAAGCTTTTGTTATTGTTTTATCAATACATGAGAGGTTGATTTTCACAGCGTAATATTGTATCACATACTGGATGTGTCATTAATAAGTAGGTGCACAGGATACATTCACTGTAATCGTAGGGGTTTAATCTGGAACAATTTATTTGGTGAACTGACCATTCATTCCACATTAGCTTGTCATTATAGAATGTGTGCATTTATAATTAAACGCTTGAATGGCAAATTTTAAAAAAGCCAACTCCAAGACTAAATCCAGTATGATGAATTGCCCAGAGCTTTTTGTTATTAACCTCCCCTCACTGTGTATTAAGCATGGCAACATCCTAAACAAAGAGCCACGTGTCAGTGTGAAATATGGCTTTATTTATACCCTCCACCCCCGTATCCTGCAGTAAACACTTTGATCGTCTTTACGTCGTTATTATCTATAAATGTCCCGTTTAGTAATTTGTCCAACTGTTTGGTGGTGTTGTCTTCTCAGGGACCAGCGGGTCGATGAATCTGACGGAGAAAGCTAAACTCCATCGTAAATATATACATTTTGTAAAAGCGGCACGGAGAAGTTCCAAGTGAATCATTGTTTAACAGCCCAGCATTATGATGCTGGGTCTTGTGTCTCTGCACTCCTAATGTGCTTCCAATTGCTGTGTGAACTCTCTAATTAAATCCTCTTGGGGAGTGGGGGAGTGAGGGGAGGGGGGGCATTCCCTCACTAGTCATTGGGTCTCATCATAGTAAGGTATAGGGAACACCATGCTACAATGGAGCTTGGCTGTGTGTTGTTATAATGAGTGCAGAGGGAGACAGGTCATACATGAAGCCCTCTGCCCCTCATTAGGAGGAAAATACACCTCACAAAATTATAGTCGAAAACACATCCAGCTACTGTTAGTTTCAACTGGGCAACAGCCAGCCAGCTTGGGGAGTTTAGAAAGTTTTAATTGCTTTTTTTCTTAGCTACACACATAAGGGTGAGGTCTTATAGCAAACCTTGTCACATAGTCTGCATGTGTCTATTTATTGAAATAATCATTTGGTGAAAAAAGCAATTTTATCATTCCTGTTCCAATTATTGCTTAATTTTGTTTCTGTCCTTGACATTACTGTAAACTGTATCTCCACATTCCCAATGTGTTCTTAATTTACTAAACAAAGTCCTCATTAAACAAATTAGGTGAAATTATTTCAATTAAAACACAGTTTGCGTTAAGCATAGTTTGAAGATGCTGTATATGGAATCATGCATCCCCTGCAAACCCAAAAACAATGATATCAATACTGTAAGATGATTGTCTCTTCTCTACATAATCATGTATATTTTTAATTTTACCAATCATATTGTCTGTGTAACTTAAAACAAAATAAGTACAGTATGTCGGGGTGAGGCCAATTGCTGAAAGGCAGCTGATGTAAAACACTGTACACTAAATTGGAAAATATGCAAATTAGGTATTGCTTTGAGATTATTTCAAGGATGTGTATAGCCTTAGAGAAGCATACTTTACACAAGTGGAAAGACACTTTAGTACATCGAGTCCAACCATTTCATTATCATTCATGGCTGCTGCTTTGTAATGATTTGACAAATAAACTTGGAAACTCTGAAACTTTTGAAGCTAAATTCAATGATTGATTTTGTTTCGAGATCTTCCATAACGTTCATTGGCCTACTTTAAGTAGGGGCATGAAGCAGGCTTTTCCAGCCTCAGCCATTGACACACTCCCGTTAGACTCTGATGAGAAACACTTTGATGTTTTTGTGTAACCCGTTTTTTAACCCGACAAAAATAGCCTGATGGTGGTGGCAACTGGGATTGATTTATTAATCCAATCAGGCCGATGTAGAAGCAGAAATGCATTTGCCCTCCTATCTTTACTGGCCTCGATGACACTTGAGGTCACTTTGTAGGAGCCAAGCACTTTGGCCGATCTTCTATAATGTTCCATCTTTCCCTGTAATCTCACCAATCAATGATATATCATGAGGCATGCCTCAGTTTTCATGTTTGACTTGATGGATTCCGCCCTCTAGTTCCCCCCACCAATTCACTACATCCACAGTCACAATTCTGTGTAATCTTGTTTTGCTGGTACAATATTGATTTTTGAATTCTCAACCAACAGCTTCCACCAACAGTTTCTCCCAGAAGAATTATGTCTCTTAACATGATCCCGGGTCTTTAGATAAAGATACAAAAGGCCTTTCTTCTTCTTTAGCATGTCATTTGAACCCATATTGTGAAAAGACTGAACAGTAACTGGGTCATATCATGTGTCCTTAGACGCCTGTAGATAAATAACTGTGTCTTGTAATCAATCATGTTACAGCTGTCCATGCGTTGTATTGGAAATAGGGCAGCAATACTCACTTGAAAATAAAAGTTTGAGTTGGGCTCTATTTAGGTTATTGTGTCGCGTCATAGGAGAACTGTTTAATGCTCTACAAGAAAACGTACGTGGGTCAGTTCGGGTAAACGTTCTTTGACATGTAAAAGTTCTTTGCAACATTATCATGTTTTATTGCAATCAAAATGCAGGCAATTTACGATAGATCGAATTGCTAAGGATGACAATGATGGTTCTCAGGTGCATTATTTGTCACTCGGGAACAGTAGTCTGGTAATTGTATAAATTCAAGCAAAACTTTAAAAGCCACTAGCCTATCCGATGCAACCACCTTTCACACTTTCAAATGTTCAATCCTTTGTTGGTCTCTGTGGTATACTGTGTTAAGGTAACGTCCATCAATGAGCTGGCACTTAGCTGAGCCATAGTGTACTGTAGGCTGGCATTCAATTCAGCATTCTGAAAACGTTTTCATGATCTTAACTGTGGTTGCTAGTCTTGTAAACAGAAAATGCATGACGTTATATGACGTTTATATATTGTCAAGCCTACCAGATTATAATAGCTATTTGTAATGCTATTAAAAGTGCTATTAGCTGGATAACTGGATGGCATCTCCAAAATGAGATTTGTTTTATATATTGTTTTTAACTTTTTTATGAAGAATTACACTATTGAAATGTGTCAACAGCCTGAAGCTGTTTGTACGGTAATACTATTTACTTCCTCTCTTTAGTTGTGGTTGTAGTGTTTTGTAGTGTTTTGGTTGCTGTCTTGGTCCAGAATTGCAGCAATAGTAGCTTTGTGTTGATTGATTACTACACAATTACTTTTGAAAACAACAGGGCTCCTCATTCTAATAACTGCTTTGGTCGCTAAAAAGGGATTATCACATACTGTAGGAGAATCTTGTTAGAACCTCCGCCTTCCTAGAAGTAGCTAAAAATACTCGACAGAAACACATAGAAGAAGCTTCAGTAGAATCCGTTGGCTTATTGAAAAGAAAGACATTAACTACAGTATACTCTAGTGTGTGTGTGTGGTGGGGGTGGGGGGTATTGTGCGTGCGCCTGTAGTGTCTTTGTACGCCTCTGTGCATGTGTGCACCGCCTGTGGCAGAGGATTTGACCCTCATTGAGACAACTATAGCCACAAACAACATCTAATTAAAGCTGCTTTTCAATGCAGCCGCTTTGGAACCTGAGGTCCCCTCAACAATTAAGGGCAGAATGTCTGGTCTTGAGAAAAGAAAAAGTAGCCATCCAGAGGCTGTATTATCCCTTCTTCCCTCCCCCCTCCCCACTCTCTCTCTCTCTCTCTCTCTCTCTCTCTCTCTCTCTCTCTCTCTCTCTCTCTCTCTCTCTCTCTCTCTCTCTCTCTGCCTATTATTGGATTCACTGACTAGATGAAATCCTATATATATTGGACAAGAAAACAAGGGAGGCAAACAAAACGCAATCAAGTTAACTACTGACGCATTAAGGTGAACAACGAACAAAGCAATGGCACAGTGTATGGTGCAGAAAGGTGTTCACTGTAGCGAAACGTGGTGTGTTGGAAATGCTTTTTAGCAATACAGTAATAGAAAAACCGGCAGTGTTTTTCAACGAGGAACCTCTTTCAGCACCTCTAGTACAGTAGCTACAGCTTCACGCTGCAGTCCAAAGGGAATGAATGAGTTAACTGACAGACTGGTGGTGAGAAGCTCTGATCGTGTTCCACCTCTGAGGGCCAAAGTGAGCGCTGTCAGATAAGTCTTCCATTAGGGCCATTATTTCAAACCATCTCACCTCCTAATGGACTCCCCAGGCCTAGCCACTGGCTGGCTATCTTATTCCCATGAGCCCTTATTTCCATGATCCTGGTCTGCTTGCTACAGGTGCGAGGCTGGCTGATTGCACCGGTCCTACAGAACCCCTGCTGAGATTGCAGTGAGGTGCTGAGGTGTGGCAGTTAATGCAGGCCCCAATGAAGAAGCTGTTAACTAGCTCCATTGCTGTTACCATGGTGAGGTTTATGGCTTCTCCATCCCAAGGGAGGTAAATACAATAAAAACACACTTCTGTGAATATGTTGTATGAAATCAAAATATAAATGTATATGTGAATATTAGTGCATGGTGAGAGGGGTTTACAAACTTTTATATGAATTTCCAATGTATAGCTATCTCTTTTACGTTTAGCTGTAAGCTACAACTGTACGCGTATACATGTTCAATCATTCTTGGCTGTCTATATTCCACCCAAATATGTGGAGTATTCCAGGTGACAAAAACCTTTGTCAGTCAACTAAAGCCTTATATGCATGCAGCAATGAACCTCTTTGCAGGTGATAATGGCAGTTGCTTCTATGGAAAATGAACAGAGGGTTGGGGTCATAAATTAGAATATATTGTCGCTTCGTTCATGCTTTATCCAGTAATGGCCAGTGTTGGTAAATGATCACACCACCCCTAACCCTTAAACGATAAAATATTAATAATAAAATATTTAATAAACAACTAATTTATAAGTTTCATAAATTTTAAAATTCATTTGAATTTATAAATTCAAATATATTAAAATTCTAGGTTCAGTGAAAGTTTATTTTGTTTTACACATTTTATTTGATACAAAAAGGGTACAAACATGTAACGTCAAGACCAGTACACACAAACTACATTCCCATTGTAGGATCATGCACTTGAGGACAGCATGTAAAACAATAAATGTGTATGCAATATGAAAAAGGTGAATGAAATTTAGTCTGAATACCAAGCAGGCAATTGACAATGCTTCAGTATTCAAGCAGCATTTGATACAATTTCACCATTAGTTGCTACTGTATGTTATGCACAATCAACTGAAGTCCTTTATAAGATTTAGTTTAATGGGACTGGAGATGATTTTACAAACACATTGCACTTTTAAAATTAACATTTGTAAATAAAACATTGCAGTATATACTTTGTTGCCATCCCATGTCCTTCATAAAAAAGGAGGGTTCAAGTTTTGCAGCATCATAGAAAAATAATTGGTTCTGTCTGTACAATGATGGCAATTGACATGTTAAAATTTGTATTTACATTAGAACTTGTTGCCTGATTGAGTACCTGTCACATTTGTTTGGGTGCTCACAGAATGTAGATGTATTTACTGTACGCTTAAAAAATGTTAATGTATAACTGAATATTCAGTCAGACATAAATATTGAAATGCCGTATACATGACACATTCATTATTGATTTAATACTGATATGCCATTGACCTGAAATGAAGACTTAACATTCCCCTTTTTAATAATAGACCAAGTCAACTAAATATGTAATAAACCAAACATGGATAAACATTCTAAAGGCACACACAACTATTCAGTACATATCATTTTGATAACAACCCATGGAACAGAATGCACCACAGTGGAGAATACATATTGCAGAAGAATACATGTTCATGTATAACAAGCTACTCAATTAATTCAATATTAATCCTAATTGCACCTATCTGAGCGCGCCATTTAATTCCCAGGCATGTATATTAAGGCATACATACTATGTATCCAAAAAGCTATTCCAAATATGTGTGGCCTCAATCATAAATCCTCAATGGAAAACCACGTGATTTCTCATGCTGTTATTTTTATGAGTGAGGATGTCATCGCTTTGTTTTTCTCACATTTTCTATGGATGGTTAGAGTAAGAAATCTCCAGCTGTTTATATGCGTTTCTCAACAGTCACCCGTGAAAACAGGGTTTGATTTTTGACAACAGACTTTACTCTGAGCACATCATGACTGTGCCACATATCTAGAAAGGAGATCGAATGCCTCATGTTACAGTACCATAGAACAAGCTATCTCGTAATGTAGGCAAGCGATTAACTAGAGGCATACTATGTCAACTGTCACAGTATACCGAGCCCGGTCCACAAAACAAACCCCTCAAATATTAGTGTTTTTTTCCCCCTACATGGAGAGAATGAGGATGTCACCACTGCCTCTGCTGATTACATACTGAATGTAGACTTGAAGCTTGAAGTGGCTTTTTGCCCATGGAACCCTGCGGCACCGACGACAAGCGCCATCTAGTGAGGGTGTGGAGAACCAACGGGTTAAGGGGGGTGGAGAGCGGAGGCAGAGGCAGCCGCCCGGACTCAGATGCTCAGGGTCATGTTACGGAGCAGCCACTGTTGGGAACGGCTGCCGTTGCAGTCTCTCAGGGTGGGCACCATCTTGTCCTCTTCGGAGGGCATGTCCAAACACTGGTTACTGTTGACGTGCAGCAGGGTCAGTCGCTAGGACGATGAGAGGAGAACATGAATGCATTAACACATACCCACAAGCATGCAAATGTTACTGTTGTCGTTAGTAAAGTAGGCCTATATTGTGGAAATAGTATAAACGCTAGAAAGTTGAATTCTATCAAGATGTGATGAAAAGTTTACAAAGAAAATATATTCATGCTATTTTTGTTATCGTCAGTAATCTTTATTTATATGAACATAAATACAGAAACAAGAGAGTCAAGCCTCTTGTGATTATGTAAAAGTCTGTATCTGCAGGGTGACTTAAGAATGATTTTGTCAGACAGTTTTAAAGGATAACATTCCTAGCCCAAGCTTTGGCCTTAGAACACAATCAAATTAAGCTCATTTGTATGTAGAGGCTTATTAATCCACAGACAGTGCCCAATTCATTGTCAATGAAGCAGCTGCCAGTTGAGTCTCCAGATAGCATGAGAGTGCTCTACAGTGTCCTGGCTAAGTAGCGTACCGTGTACTTGGAAAAAGACTTGTCTCTTGACTCATTTTAGGATGCCTGTCTTGCTCCGTCTCCTATAATTCTTGGTTATCTCTTAATGTTCAACCAAGACATCTCTAAATATTATCAATAAACACTGGAACCTTTAAATGCATGTCATTGTGAAGTTTAACTGAGGAAACAATATCACACAGAAATCAATGGATCACAGTTATCGCAATGTGTACACATTTCCTCCTTTGCAAAGAGTGGGGGGACCATTACTGTATATTTCCTCAGATGTATGTATGTATGTAAATGTTGTACCTTAGTGAATTAAAGTAGCTTCTCTGTGGTCATAAATATCACATGCAGAGAAGTTATTTTCTCTTGAGTCAAAATGCCACTACACAAGAACTTAATGCCCTTATCTGTGAAATAATTTGATACATATTCATACATTCTTTATGTAGTAAAATGTTCCAATTGAGGGGCTTATAAACCAGCATGCAGAAGTGGTAAGGTTCTTTGTGTGGCTACTTGCTTGGGGGCCTAACACATTATAATGTAACCTAACAAACCGCAAATATGTTGGGTAAACAAAGCCTCATTTGCAGTTTTAAAAATTCTGCAACCAAATATATATGTACTGTCAGATAGGCTTTTATAAACCCGTAGGCAACAAACAGAATGTGAAATTAGTCAAATGTATAAAAGAAATGTGAATGGTAGATAAGGATGATGAATATTCAGATTCAGCCATAGCCTAAGACTCTCCAGTAGAATTGCTAGGCATATATAAACCAGTGTAGGAGCAGTATCTCCCGTAATCAAGATGTGAGGTAATCCTTCATTAAAATATATTTGTGCCTTGGCTGTTGACGAAAGGATACTCAGTGTAATGAGCATATAGACACACTGAAGCCAACTCAAACTCAAAGCTACTGTATTAAAGACATGATGAAATTATACCCTGATGGGAAGAGCGGGTTACATAACACACAAGCAAAACATAAATACACACACACAACCATACAGGAGGTGCTTGTTCAAACACAGCCACAGCAAGGCGAGCAGGTGGCTTGTCCCCTTCAACATCTGTTAAATTGAATTAAGACCTGGCCACAAGCCACCCGGATGCTTTACTATAGAATATCATTACGGCATTAATCAGACAACATGTACATGCACAAACCCCCAGCCATAAACTCCACGCACCTCCTTTAAAGCAATTTGGGATAAGTAGAGCAATCTTTCAAAAGACATTTTTTAGAAGCAAGCCCCAAAAGACCTTTATAGGCTAATCCTGGATGGGTATTTCCCATGGAGCTTCACAAAGCCTTATCTATAAGTCATATGAACATTACTCAGCAAACGATGAAGATACTATTTTGCTTCCATTTAAAGGTTCCAACCAGTGGCAGAAATGAAAGCAAAAGCTAAAAGCAAGGGGAGGAAAAGCCACTCCATTTTTTTAATGAAAATATTAGAAATATGGAGGCTTTGTCCTTTGCTCATAATTATTTCATAGCTCCCTACAGGCAGGGGAAATTCCCATCTCAGCCTTCCAGCAAACCAGCCCGTGTCAGAGTACTGAGTCGCTGTGTGTGTTCACAGCTAAGGCCGACTAATTAAATGAGGACGGTTTGGAACTGTTGGCCCAGGGTGCGGAACATTTATCCCCTTTTGTCACACTGGACTCGCTGACAGGCACAGAACGCACGCCTGTTCAACTCGTGCTGACACTGAGAGCGCTACTTCAGGGCTGAGCGTGTGTTTGGGCGGGGCGGGCGGCCAGTAGTTTCATATATTCTAATTGTGAGAGAGAGGCCCTTGTGTGCATGTCCTCTTGCACATGCACGGCTGTGGCACATGGTGCAGCCAGCAAATCAGGCCACCTAACAGCAGGTCACTTCCCCACTGCAACTATGACACAGACCAGCAGTCTCGGGGAGGCGCTTCGCCAATTTGCCTCTACATCGCCACAAAAACTGTGACATGCTACATTGATGCTGCTCTTTGTGGTGTTGAGAGATTAGACAGGGATACGGATGGAGGATAGCTGTACACAATATGTCTAGCTAGGCAGAGAACAAGGGGGACAGATTTCTAGGTTGATTGATGAATAGCCATCTGAAATCTGCTGGGGAAATAAAAAAACAACATTCTTCAAAAATATGTAAATAGTCAGTGTTGATGTACAACAATAATTGAAATTCCCTGCTTTGACAATGGTAGAGAGTTCCTGAGAGGTCACGGCCATGTAAGCTGGGCTCACAATGAAGGATCACTTCAAAAGAACTTGTACACAATGGCAATCTCTTTTCATTTCCCCCAGTGAATGGTTAATCAGCTAAAAATAAACACACACCACCTCCCACCCTCCTTCCCACACACACACCATCTACCATTTCAGGCCCTGCTGACTGACCAAGGGATGACGGTTATAGAGACAGGCTGACTGACTGAATTTACACATCAAAATAATATATGTATGTTGGAAAATAAATGTCAAATTAAATCTAATTTAGTGTGAAGGCAAGTGAAAGGTCTTGTAGATAGCTGCTTGTACACAGTACACATCTTGATGAGATGCCTGCCATTGCCTTATTTTTCTGTGTCCCAGTCTTATACATTACCTCTGAAAGGTCACCGGTAATAGCTACTGAATACCTTTGAAAATGTGCATGCACATTTGACTAAGCTCAGCATCAAAAGACCGAAGCTCTGCATACATCTCTCCCAACTGGTAAGATAGTGAAAATGACTACCTTCACAACCAAACAGCACGTAGATCAGCCAAAAGCTATTAGCCAGGGCGGTCACAAACAAACACTGAATAAACACATACTCGTTTAAACTACTCAAATGCAACACCCTGGACTCTAATCTAGGGCTAAGTGTACTGACCTGTCCAATCCCAGGTCTTAGCCCCAGGTTTAGCCTATAAAAAGTAATCAGTAGGGCTGACGTAGAGGCGTCTAAAGACCTCCAGGCGCGTGTAGTTACGCAGTATCCACATCTGCAAAGGGCTGTCATTACAGTCCTCCACGGTGGGGCCGTAGGTGCCGTCCTCCAGGCGATTGATGGTCAGACATGACTGAGTGATGATGTGAAGGAAGGTGCGCTTCTGCAGGTAGCCAGGGATGAAATGGAGACATGGGAGGGACGGTGAGAGGTGCTGGTGTGTGACAGGGCCATCAGGGAGAGAAAGGTATGGCTGATAGTGATTCTTGATTTCAGTGAGTGCTTTTGTTTGAAAGTGCTGTTGTCAACAAGGAATGAAGAATGGAGCGCTGAACACTTATTCTGGTGGATTCAATGGCGTAGATGTTAACTCAAACGTTTTCTCTAAGATCAATACACACACCTGGCTAATGTATAATGTAACAAAAACTATTGCTTTTTTATTTTATTTTAAAGACTACATTTACATAGCCAACAGGTTATATTGTCTTGCCATTGATAGTAAATGTTGTTTTTTTTAAAGAAACATTTGTAAATGTGTATATTGGAGAGCTAAGTGATGTTGTATATTTATCTCCTCAGGTCTTACAGGGTTTCAAAGGGAAATTCTAGTCAATGCTGGTGTTCGTATATCGATCTCTCCCTACTGTGATTGTTTGGGAAAGAATCAAATGAAACGAGTCTTGAGTTCTGTTGATATCTTCCATTGTGAGACTCTATAGATTATAATGTAAACAGACACAAATATTCTAAAAGGTTGTGTGATCTGATGACAGAATGAGCAGTAATTCACTTCTTGGTTTGTTGCAGCACATTACATCTTTAGTAAAACTAATCATTGCCCCTGAGCAAAGTATTCCTCAGATCAAGCAACATATCGGTGCCTTAGGCTCATATGTGCATCCGAGTCTTAGGAGTTTAGGTGTTGTTATTGATTCAGCCATGTACATGGAGCAACACTCAGAACAACTAATTAAAAACAGTTTCTTTCAACTAAGGAACATGTCTAAAATAAGAGCCCTGGTGTTTAAGGCCGAATTTGAGATGATCATTCATGCTTTTATTTCATCTAGGTTAGATTATTGCAACAGTCTTTTTACTTTCTCAATAAGAAACGGCTTTCTGGAGGCTTTTTCGCCTCCAGATTGTTCAAAACTCTGCTGCGAGGTTATTAACATGCACTAGAAAAAGGGCACACATCACACTGGTTTTAGCTTCACTTCAGTGCAATTTAGAATGCATTTTAAAATGTTGGTCCTTACTTTTAGAGCCCTTCAAGGAGAAGCGCCCCCTTACATCTGACCTGATACAGCTGTGCACGTCCTATCATAATCTTAGATCAACGGGTCAGAGATTTTTAATTGTTCCCCATACACATTTTAAAACGTAGAGGGGACTGTTCTTTTCAGGCTGTGGCACCTAGGTTGTGGATTGCATTGCCCCCTTTCCTACGCTGCTTGAATTCGGTTGAAACTTTTAAAACACAGTTGAAAACTATTTTATTTAAAGAAGCTTTTAGTTAGACTGTAGGGTGGTGAGGCCGGTCTGACATGTATTTCTGTTTGTTTATTTGCTTTTGTTTGGTTATTTACTTGTGTCATGTGCTGTCATGTATTTACTATTGCTGTGTTTTCCCCTACAGTTGTGAAGCACTTTATGGTTTTTATCTGTGAAATGTGCTATATAAATACATTTGACTTACTTACTAGTATACTGTGTTGCGTGAATGCCTGTACTGTAAGCAGTGAGTAAAAAGGAAGTATCTTATACTTCAATCTCTCATCAAGCATATTTGTGGCTTGTGTTAAGGTAATGTAAATCTCATTGGGACATGATGTCCCATTTGCAACATCCGAACAAACAAAGAGAAGACAAACGTTATAAGAGAAATTAAAGTGTAGCAAATGTTGACAGTAACATCAAGTACAACCTACAGAGGTTCACTCCAGGTCTTTTAAAATCCCCCAGGGGAATTAGGTTGTACTGCTATAGTTCCCTTCATGAAATGTTCTAGTTTGAGGGGGCAGCGTACAAGAAAGCCTTTTGCTGAGCTCTGTGCAGACTGAAGGGCTATTCAATGTGAACAGGTCCTGCGTAGTGTAAGTTATGTCTGCCCTGCGTGTTATAAAGGCAGAAAGCCAAGGGTTTACCGCTGGCCAGTACAAGATACAATGATGTGTGAAGGCTCTGCAGTCAGATATGTACCTCAAATTCCAATCGGAGACAGTGTCCATGTTGAGACTGTGAACTGAGGCGTTTAGTCAGGAAATGGCAGAAAGATTTTATTCTGGTTTTATAAAATAAAAAAATAAACCTAGTCTGTTGCTTTTTATTAAGATGATTCAGTTGGTATTTAGTCAGATTGTCTTCAATTAAATTGGCCAGATATTTATAGCTAGCCACAAGCTCAATTGAGGTGCCAAATAGTAAGCATCTGCTTCTTGTTGACAAGAAACATAAGCTTGGTTTAGTTTGTGCTCAACACAATTTTAAGCCAATAAGGATGTAACCCTTTAATGCGTTGTGGAAAAAGTAAACTTGTGTGGCGATTAAATGCAAATGCTCCAGCCTGGAGATGTGACTGGAGTGCTGCCACACATCTGGATGTGTGGAATACTGATGTGTCATTTGTGCAGTAGAGAGCACATAGGGCTCAGTTTCCCTCCAGATGAAACCACAGCTGAAAAGCCAGAAAGATGTCAGATGTGTGTCTATCATAGCTGGGGCTCAGAAAATTGGGAATATGGAATAAGATATTACCAAACCCACGTTCAGATGAAATGCTGGTATAGCCAGCCAGGTGTGGGTAAAATCAGTCTTGGTTACATGAGGGCTAAAAATATCCTTGGCTTTTGATGCCATTGAGACCTCAATGCTATTTCTGACCGTATTCATTTATGAATTATTCAATGTTTCATATTAAGAATGATCCCAGAGAACAAAGTGTAATGATCTCTCTGGTTTGGTCAGTACATAATGGAAGGACCTCAAGACTTCCTCCCTCTATCCTATAGCCTATATCCTTCCACTTTCCAAATATAATTCAATTGAATATTATTATTCAATTGTATGGAAAAATGCCCTAAATCATTCATGAGTTTTGTACTTAACTTTATTACTATATTTGGCATACTGAAAATATGTTTGAGCGTAACAAAATGTAATATTCCCATAATTGTTACATCACATTATTATGGCCATATAGATTAAAACGGCCTGTTTTAATGTCCTAATGGCTATTGACACTTAACGTCACAGTTCACACAGGGTTCAGTGGAGGACAATTTAGACCACCATTATAGGCTGCTGCTATTACCCACAACACAGCACATACGATAAAAAGCTAATGGAGAAGCAAATGCTTAGAATAAATCTTACCTTAAAATCATATTCCCACTTTCCAACATACTATGTGAGAGGAGAAAAATGTTCAACATACAGCAGATTCTGACATAATGCTGCTTTAAAGCACAATGGAGAAAAGCTACCACATGGTTCTGAACTGAAGCTAAACTCAACTACTAATATACATCGCCATCTGGTGGCCAACAAGGGTATGTGTAGCATATCTTCGTCAAAACCATGGCAGAATGTGATGCTTAATGCTTATGCAATTTATTTCAAGCACAATACTAGACTGACAAATAAGGAACATCTAATTCATCCTCATCACTGTGCATCTCTTTCTATTTTGTAATGGCAACATGGATAAGATGTAAATCAACACCTAGGGAACATGGGTTTGTGAATCCCTTT
This sequence comes from Forbesichthys papilliferus, assembly GCA_025399855.1. Classification (NCBI taxonomy): domain Eukaryota; kingdom Metazoa; phylum Chordata; class Actinopteri; order Percopsiformes; family Amblyopsidae; genus Forbesichthys; species Forbesichthys papilliferus. The sequence goes on from JAODOY010061466.1 coordinate 14,451, forward strand.
GAGGCAGTAATTAAAGATGCTTGAAATAAAGCTGCATGGGGAACATGGTCCTTACCTCAGCGTCATACTCAAACATCTGATTGCCTTTCATGTGGTGACACTTGAGCATGACAACGGGTCCGTTGAGACGTGAGACATCCAGACAGAGGTCGTCTGTCCTGATCTCCTTGTCCGCTGTGTAGGAGAACACCTGGGAATACAACAGCAGCTTCATCTCTATCCATAATCCTAGAGGATCTCTAGTGTTGAGTTGGGAATTGGAAATTGAACGTCAAATTTCAAAGCAAAGCAAACAAACTTTGCCCACCTGGTTCCCGCCCATGCCGTGGCAGTTGAAGAAGCCAACCTTCTCGTTTTCTTTCCTTCCCATGTTGTCTACGCACTGGTTGGTCTCAACATTTCTGATCTGAAGGTGTAGGAGGTGGGACATTTATAATTTTCTACGTCCACTTACTAGAACAACTGTGGTTCTTTTTTTAAAGTTTTAAACAGATATGGTACATTTTAATTACATAAACTCATCAAGGTTCAAGTGATGAGATTATCATTTAGTAGCACCTTCACCTCAGTAACCCCACCCCTGCTGAAACAGTACAATACATCTCTATAAGCATAAGCAATATACTGTAATGGCTTCCATTAAGTGAATCTTAATGGCTTCCACTGTGTGGAGCGATGAGGAATGAGAGAGCTGAGGCAGACAGAGTCGACTGCAATATAACACAGCAAGGATTGCTGAGAAATTCCTCCAGTCTCAGCAACAGTATAAAAATAGCAAGATTACAGCCTGGGCTCACCTTTAACTGTTCACTACCCTCATGTCCCTTCGGATGGCCCCATTCATCATGCACACTCTACCCTGTACTGCAAACCGCAGTCAGTGCTTCCTATATAAGCACTCTTGAGTCCATGTGTCACAAACCCTTCAGAAATACTTAATGAATAAAGGCATTTGAATCCACAACAACTTTAAGGCCATGCCTTTTATTGGGAGTGAGAGAAAGCATTGCAAAAGTTTTTTTTTTTTTCAGCATTGCTTCATTGCAGGTATTTTCCTCTGAGTGCAGCCACAAAGAAAAGCCATCTCTGACTCAACAGTGCAAACAGGAACATTGTGTAGCTTTTGTATTACTGGACAGTACAAGAGAGGGCATACTTCACCGAGCGAGTAGTATCTCCTCGGGATCTGGGAGTCTGGGTAGATATTCTCTAGGTACCAGGAGAATGGTTTACACTGCAGTGCTTCACGAAGAGCCCTGCGTGCAGACACATCTCCATAATCCACACGCACAACGCCTGCAAACAGGAATTAGTCACATTAGACATTAAAGTTATTGTTTTTTTATATTCATTCAACTTCAGTCACTGTTGTGCTTGCAACATTTTAGGACCTTATTACATCAACTTGCACGACAAAGGTTGAACACCAGGGGGACCCTCTATATCATGTCTTGTAAATACAAGCGCCCCACAGTAACTTTGTTTGGGTGGTCAGGGTTCATTTTACCGTTTAACAGTGTTCCAGTAAATGTATTTGACTGTGCTAAGGGACACATAATGGCAGCTATGTCCCGTATGAATTCTCTATTCAAGCAGGCCCTGCACAAATGCACTAATAAACCTGTGATCTGTAATAAAGCTGTATTATTTAGATCAGCGGTGCAAACACACGAGTCAAATAATGTCTGCCTGGAGATCCTCTTTAGGAATCAGCGTGGATAAATCCAGAACACAGGCTACACTTGTAAACACTTCCACAAGTCAAAGCACAGTTCGATATCTACGCCACGCATTTCAGCATCTTCAGACACTCGTCTGTGGCATAACTATAATTGGCAGGATATAAAAGGTAGAGGCACCTTCTTCCATTGTCTTTCTCGCTGGGGGCTCTGAGCATGAGATGCAACAGACAACCAACAAGACACATAAACACCAGTGCAGAGCACTGAGGACGGAGAAACTCTCATAACACTCCAAAACTCTGCCTGGGCACCGTGCTCAGATCCTCTGTGCCAGTCTGGGTGGCGGTGATGGCAGCGCCATGGCCTGGAGGAATGAACAGTCAGCGTGGGGCTGGGCTGGACAGAAAGGCTCATCCACCACAAGCCCAGCTCTGGATCTGTACCCACTTTATGGAGAATATGGCCTGGCTGAATTTAACAGCAGAGGTCAACCTAATTCCATCAGAGCCAGTCAGAATACCTACAACTTGCATCGGATGGAGAAACATTTAACCAAATGTATGCGGAATATGGTCTTTTCTCATATCAAGACAGATTACACAGATGGTCCTTTAGAGCTTGCCTGACTTCTGAAATGCCTAACAAGATACTGTGGGCTTCTGCAGCGTGCTAAAGGGTAATCTTATTACTAGTACGGCAGATGGAAGAGGTGTCATCTCTCACAGTATTGTTGTTCATCTTGGGTGGGTCGTGTTTAAGGACTTCTAAAAACAGCCGGCAGCCGTCCAATGCTTCCCATGGAAATATGTTCTTGTAAATAAACTGTCTACTCTACAGTATACCAAGCTAAACTGTAGGATTTAAATAAAAGCAGTAATTTAAGTAAAAGCACCTGTGAATATTTATAATGGCCCCATTTCATTCCTTTCATTTTGGACAGACCATTCTAACTGAACATTACATTTCAGTTTAATGTTGCTTTTTTTTTTTACATGTCTTAACTACATATAGCTATCTGACTATGTAATGCTAGGTCAGAGACAATTTGTTTTATATACTGTGTGTATATAGATATACTGTGTGTATATAGATAAATACTGTGTGTATATACAGTATATATA